>JAPDSC010142371.1:7235-18417 GCA_026290005.1 Latrodectus geometricus
TATATATATATATATATATATATATATATATATATATTCAAATCTTTGAGAAATATCAATTACAATTTAAATTAACCTAAATTAAAATTATTATATGAACAATTGATCTTAAACCAATACCAATATAATAATAAAAATTTCAAAGAATTGCAAATACATCATTTTATTTGTAAAGCTTCTTCCCAATTAATTAAGTAACCAAACATTACTAATTTCTGAAAAATACACATTTTTTTTAACTAAAATATTTATTAAAACTATTATCAAAATATTCAAGTTATACTTACGCTGTATTTCATTTTGAAAAATGTTATCAAACTACAGTCTAAATGATAGCTAATCTACACAAGATTTTAATATTGAAGCATCCGTTTTCGCTTTTATAGGAAATGATCGCATGTTATTCCTTCATTATTTCATTAAAATACCCATTAAAAATTTCCAATGAATATAAATGATAAGATTTGATCTTTCTAATTTCCTTACAGGTTCTATAACAAAACAATTATAATCACGCTAATTCTTTGTTTTACAACAAATGCAAAATAAAAACTACAATTCAAAAAAACATGGGAGATAAAAATAATTTTGAAAATATGCACAATCGTACAAAATGCTGAATTAGTTCTGAGAGAACCTGAATTCTTTAGAAATTCATTACAAACATGCAAACATGCATAAACGGCGTTTGATTTGTTATTTGCCTTTTTTTTATCATTTGATATATAACAGATGTTTATTAAAACAAATGACGTCAAGAATATGTAGAACAAGAATGAAAACATTTTAATTTTTATTAATAAAAATATTTTACCTAGTATTTATTTTAATTACTATTTAGATATATTAATTTATATTTATTTTCCTTATTTTATATTTACTTCGTATAAGACCTCATTCAGCTGCTTGCTTAAGTCATTCAATCAGGTTATCAAAGGGAAGTGAGTTCGAATCAAGATCCAATCTAGGATCCTTCCTGTTCGCCAATGATGTTAGAAACAAACCTACCGTATTCGTAATGCCCACCATATGAAATGATACAAGTGGAAGTGGTAGGCCATGTCTGGGGTCTTAATTCTACTAAATTACACAAATTTTTATTAGAAACCTCAATGCAACACACATTCGATTCCGATTTAGATAAGGTGCCAACTGTCCGGTCTCTTGTAATACTAAAAGTGGAAAATCGAAGTAGCCAAGAATTTCTCATTTGCTTCAAAATAATATCGTATTATAAAATACAAATTGCAAAAAAATAATTTGTATTTGATTGACAAACTAATATGAAACATTTATTATTATTTAGCAAACGTTTTGGTTTTCCATTGTTTTCATAATTGCAAAATATTTCTATATAATGTCTTTCATATGAAAACTACATAATTGGCATTTTATCATCAAGAATTAAAAGTGTATTGATATTTTTAAGAAATGGTGCACCAATAAATAGTAAAAATAATACCTTTCATTAAGAAATAAAATAATTTAATTGTTGAAAAAATGAAATTTTATATAATATTTAGCTTTTAAAAGAATCCCGTTAAATAAATAATACGGTATTTTTAAAGTAAAAATTGATTTTTTAAAAAGAATTATATTCAAAAGAAAGATGTGGAGAACATTTATTTTTCGCCATAATTGTGTTCTTTTTATCATTTAGATAAAAATATATAATCTTGGCAGCTAAATTTAATTTACTCTCAGTTTATTGATATCATTTAAAAAATTATTAATTTAAAACAAATATTACAAATGAAGGAAACATATTATTAGGTTATTTTGAGTATTATATAAATCGAAATTTAATTCAAAATAAAAGTATCTTTCTACATGGAATTTCCACTGCTATACAGGATGAATACAAATTATTCTTAATGTTTTGAGAAAATTCAACTTTAAGTAATATGATATAATTTTGTTTAAAGTAATATGCTAAACAAAACATTCATGTAACAATTTTGCTCTTGTTTAAATTATAATCAACTATCTCGTCATGCAGAGAAAGTGAAGAGTTCATAAGAACATGTTAAGCAGCTTATGGCACTTGATTACTACCGCATGCATTATCAATTTCAAGTTCGCAAATTAGTCATAACCTGGTAACTACCTAAAACCATTTCTTTATCATAATCAATAAAAATACTTGAACCATCTTATGTTTTAATGTAATTTTTTATGAATTGTAGTTTTTAGAATGTCTTTATTCCTTACATTTATATATACATACATATTTCCTCTGCATTCTTGGAAAGTATACGGGAATGGCCCGTGATTTGTTAACAAGTAATTTAAAAATTGATTTATAGATAAATACTCTCTTTATAATGTAGGTCTTCTCAATTGGTGCAGGTCTTTTCTTAATGTGACAGTCTTTTGTCATTGGACACTGTTACAGGTAATGAAGGTATGTTTCTAACTGCCCGCAGACACAAAGGAGTGATCTGCTTTTACCAAACTTTTGAAAGTAATAAGGAAAAGAAACGTGATTGGTTATTAGGTAATTAATGAAGAGATTTGCACAGATTCTAACAGTAGATATATTTGGGAAGAATTCATGATTTAATCCTCCTGTGTTATGATTATCTCGGAATTATTGCCACTCTTTGTAAAGTTTTTCTTAAAAAATTCTGATGAAATGGGATTTTTGTAAAGGGTGCTCTGTTGCTGGCAACTTTTGATTAGAAGATCCTTCTTTTGCGTTTTTATCTGCCAATTCATTACTTTGAGTTTTTACGTAAGCTTTAGTCATGCTAGTTGCAAAGCTGAAGATTTTGAGTATCAAATATTTTAGTTGTCCACTGTGATTAGACCCTTTTGCTAGGGGTTGGAGAGAAATAGCACAGTCTGCCCAGATACTCGCAGGGAAAATATAGAATTCTATCGCATGCAGAATCGCTTTTTGTATGGTCAGGGCTTCTGCCTAATATTTATATTCTTCCTTTGCCATTTTTATTTGTTGTATGTTTAAGATATTGTTCTCTTAAAATTGGATAAATGCTGCACCTATCCCGTTGTCCTGCTTCGAGTCATCCGTATAATAGTCGTAGTCTGTGGTAATTAGAGCCTCTTGTTGAATTTAGGGAGCATTGTCTTTGTGTATGTATTTTTCATAATCACCATGAGCTATGATATTATTTTCGAATACACCATTTTGATGAAAGTGTATTATTTTTTATTTTATAGCAATCACATTTCTATAATAAGATGTAAAAGAGGTATGCCGGCTAAAATTTCAAGCGCTGATATGGGTGATGTCTTACAGCCCACTGTAATTAAAGTAGGAAATAACGTTGGATTCTTTAAAATTTCACTTTCCTCTGCTTAATTGGAAAAGTTCATGATGAGCAGCCATAAGAGCTTATATTTTCTATTACAGGGAGGCAGATGCTACTTGTGATTTTGATTGTCAGTCCCCAGTTCTGGCTTATCATGGAGCGCATTCTTTGAGGAATTGAAATGATCTTTGATTTTAGGTAATTTAGGTGTGGCAAAAAGGATACTTGTTATCTAGGAGTATTTCTAAATAGATATGTTTTTTAGCTTGTTTTATAATTTTATTGTTACGGTGTATTGTTAAGTTGTATTTGCGTGAATTAATCTTTTTTTCCAAGATCATATCTCTTGATTTCGTTGCAGAAATCGTTAGCTTTAATTTTTCGCATATTGCTGAGAAGGAGTAAAGTATTTTTCGCATATAACTGAGAAGTAAGTAAGGGAGGTGTTTAAATTTTCCTGCAGTTTCTTTTTGCTTGTCGCACTTACAACTAACAAAGTATTACCTGCATAAGCATTAATTACGAGTGCTTCGGCCATTTTAGTTGTAATACGTTAAAGTATTGTTTAAAGTTGTGAAGATTTTCCACAACGTGGGTCCACCAATCGAGCCTTGCGGGCATCCTCTTGTGTGGTCAATACTCATTATTCCCACTTCCCCTACTGATTGAAAAGTTCTGTCTACCAAGAAGCTCAAGATGCATTTGGCGACGTTTGGGGGTATTTTACACTTAAGAAATGCTTTTTAAAACCAATTCACCATAGAGAATTAAAGGCCTTTTGTAATTCCCGGCAAGAGTGCAGTGTAGCAATCATTGTTCCTTTGGTATAATAGTATTTAATTAAATCAAGGGTTTTGTGAATAGCATACTCTGTAGAAAATTTCAAGCGTAAGCCATATTGTCTATTTTGGATAATATTATTCATGTGGAGGTAATACTTCCTTATTTCAAAAATTAATATCTCTAATACTTTCTCTAATGTTGCCAGTAGACAAATGGGTCTGCATGAAGACGCTATTTTGGGATACTTTTGCTTCTTTAGAATAAAAAAGACTTGTCCTTTTTTAAAATGTGCAATAATCAAATAGAAATGGGAAATGTTGAAAATGAGATATTTGCTATTAAAGTTTAAGAGGAAAATACGATTGGTTCTGTAAAGTAATTTGATTATTGCACTGTAGATTCCGCCTGGACCTAGCGTTTTGAATTTTTCAGATTTTTGATAAATTGCGTGAGTTTTTGAGTTGTGAAGGAAGGATCATTATCTCCTTCAGCAGTTAAGGGCAATTTTCTAATTTTTGAACTTAGAGAAGAATCCAAAGAAGGATCGTCCTGTCGGTAGTTGGCTGCTAGTAACTCAGTAAGAATACTTCTACAATTTTGTTGCGAAGAGGAGGTGGCAGTTGTTAAAGTTTCAAATTTCGTAGGAACGAATAATTTTCCTGTGTCGTTCAAATTCCTCAATGCTGTTGGTTCAGAAATTTGTCCAGATTTTGTTTTTTGCAATGATTATTTAATTTTTATATAGAGCTTGTTTTTCCTCGTACTTCTGAAGCCAGTTTTCGTTTTCATCTGTCTCAGCTCATGATTTAAATCTGCATGTAAGGGCTCTTTTTTGGCTATGTAATGTCCTTAGTTGAGGGCTCTACCATCTTATGTGAATTTCCTAGCTATTGATTCTGAGATTCACTTGGGATTTTGCAGTATTATGGATGGAAGTTATGAGTTCTTGAACAAACGCGTCTAAGTCCTGTTTGGTTATTACAATTCGCAATTTGTCATGGAATTGGCAGAGTGTTGCCTACATTGCTTTGATAAATTTCGTTCGGTGATTAAGGGATTTGAATCAAGTGTTAATGCTATAGATATTGGTTCATTTAAACTGAAGATGATAAAATTATGATCAGAACACAAATTATTTCTTGTGAATTTCCAATATTGAATTTTGCTATATTCTGGACAAGTCTGGCCAACTATAGCCCATTCGACATGTAAACATTGGTGAACAGGATTATGTATTTATTTGGTTCAATGAGTTACTCGAGATAAATCCCTCAAGGATTTGTTCTCTATTGTTTTTTGTGGGGTAATCCCACAAGGTGCATTTGGAATTAAAGATTCCACAAACTACTATCTTTAATCTCCTATATTTATCCAGTAGATCTTGGAGGGTAGTTAAGGTTTTTGATTTTCAAAGGTTAAAGTGTAGATAAATGTGAAGATTATTCGCTTTTGATGGTTATCTAATTGGATTGCTCCAAAATATTTATGGCATTTTAATTTGACTGGATTGAAATTTGTTTACATATAATGGCTGCTCTGGGATAATATTTAGAGTTGGCTGCATATTGCTTCCATGCTGTTCAGATACCAATTATGTACTGGGTTTGTGTATATGACTCTTGGATGCAAGCTATGTCTAAATTATTTGATTGGAAGAACTACGTGAATTGTTTTGGGGCTGATTTACTCTTTTGAAGATTAATTTGAACTAAATTAAGTGAATGATGATGATGATTATTTAAAAATGAAATTTGTTGATCGTTTGTGATTCTTGAACTCAGGGTGGGCATTAGTTGCGATATTGGGTTTGATGAATATAATCTTTCAATGATGAACAATATTTACTGTAGGTTCAGTGGTGAGTTGGAAAGTTTGGACCATTTTTGTTGTCTGCATGACAAATAATGCAGAATTCTTTTGGGGATTTACAATTCTCAGTTTAATGCCTTTTTTACCACAGAGACCAGAAAAATTATGTTGATAAGGGCATGAAGATGCATGGTGTTTGATGTCTTGACATTTTAAACATCGTTTAACAATTTGCAATTCTTGTACTCTATACCTTGAAAGGCCACAATATATAAAATGATTTGTGAGCAATTTATGAGCCAATCAATTAGGTTATTCCAAAATGATTATATTTGCATATTATTTTTTATTATTTGCATAAAATTTTTATTTTTTTCGTATTTGCATTCCAAATTTCTTCTATAGTGACTAAATAGTAAGCTTGAAACTCGTACGTTACCGAATAAATTGTGAAATTCGCCACAAATTTTAAAAAATAGTTCAGAAGTTTTCATTTTTGTAAACAAGACTTTATAATTATATTGTAAAAAATTTAATTAATCAAAATTTATGTGTATAAATTGTATTTTGTATCTATATTTTATTCGATTATTTTTTGAAAAAATACTGCATGAAATTTAAATGTGATAAAATTTATGGTACAAAAAAGAAAGAATCTAAAAAAGAGATTTATTGTATCGATAATATAAAAAATGTTATTTTATATATACAGTTATTCGTAATTAATCGTATTGGTCCAAATGAGTGTAGCAAAATAATAATAGAAATTTTAAATTAAATTCCCCAGTTAGTATAATCATGAGAATTTTTTTTCTAAAATTAATCCTTATTGTAATTAGCATTACCATTCTTCCGTGATAAGTTGTATAATTAATGTCATTTGTAAAATTCAAAGTTATATTACTTGTCTCTCAACCATTAATTGAATGCTGATTAAAAAAGAACCTACAGTTTCAATTTCATTCAAATCCACATCAAGCATTTAAACTCACGATTTGAAATGATCACACGTACTGTTAAATCAAAATTCTCGGAGCAATTAGTCTGCAGTCTAATCAATGAGCTTCCGGATTGATAGGAAACCTTAATATCTGTTGAATATATAATAATATAATATGCTAAATGTTGGGTTTGATTCATTCTATCAGCATATTTTTTATAATATCAAAGCAATTATTTTAAATTGAAAAATAGTGTTTTAAGTAATAAATATTTATCAAAAATTCTATTTAAATCAGTAATACCTGTACTTTTTTAATATGTAGTAAAAATGGTAAAATATAATTAATTCAAACCTCTAGAAATATTGGTTAACAAATAAAAACATTATTCCATTTATATAAATTATTCAAATTCCAAAAATCTTATGAAAATTAATTTTGCAAATAAAAATATGTATTTTTTTAATATTCATAAACATATATACCAATTTCAAATACAGTATTTAATTTGTCTTCTTAGAAAAAAATATTTTTCCTGATTCTAGAAATACATTTATTCTATCATTTTTCTATCATTTTTTCATTCAATCACCTTCAAAAGTTTTATTTGAAGAGAATATACATACATTTGCACTTAAGTAAATATATAAGTAATTTCTGTTTTGGAGCATTTAAAAAATAATTTTAAAAGAGATAAAAACAAATTTTATTAAAAGTCATAAAAATTACTCTTAATATGAATAAAATGTATTTTTAAAACACATAATTTGTTTTATATAACAAAAATTATCATAATTTTTTGCATTTCAGAAATATTTCAAAGTTAGATTCGGACAAGCATCAAAATATTTTATGATTAATATACATTATATATATAATGCATACAGTGAGTATTTGTAATATTTGTACATATATAATCTATATAGATAGATAAATAGACATAAAGACGAATAAATACAGACAGATATTACAATTAATCACCTCACTAGTACAGTAGCGTACTTTATACAAGTAAACCATACACTCATACCACGTGTAAAAAATTTAATCTTTACTAATGCGAATGATATAATGCAAATAATTATCCCTGATGTTTAAATATAAAGCAGTAGATATATAAAGCAGTAGGGAATGCAGAAAAACGATCTATGATTTTCTGCTGAAGTATTATTTAGTTATAAGACACATTCAGTAGAGAAAAAATTTCAACATGCGCAATTTTAATAAAAAATTTTCAAAATGAATCTTTTCAATAATGCGCAACAACTTACGTTGGCTGTTGCCACTGACACAATCAAGTATTTTTCAAACGGCCACTTGGCATGTATCCATGGTGAGTGCCTAATACGTCCTCACATGCAGACAGATTCACCATGCAGCATTCATACCGTATCTTCTTGGGACAACTGCTTTTCAGTTTATTGCAAGATGTTCCACTCACCATACATTGAAACATGCGGTTTGTTCGAGATTAAACTACTGCACATTTTTCCGTCACTCTCTCATAATTTTGTTGAAAATCACATAGGCCATACGAACAATTGGATGGAGAATACCTGTTACGTGGCTTTATTGTTCACTGGAACTCAAGACACTGGTTACTTACTTCTGAGGGCATAGGAAGTATATAGACATCACTATTTATCTAAAAACGCAGATTTTTCGAAAAAAAATTATTCCAAAGCAAGCAAGTTCAAATACGTTTTATAAACAATGATTTCATGTACTCGAGCCAATAGTGTGATACAGTTCATAAAGTGTCCTGTTTGATCAATAAACTACCATATAACGTATGAAACAAAGGAAATGACCAACAGAATTCAAAATTTAATGTAAATTTATTTGACATCAGTGTTGTTTATTCATGATTTTCAATTCAGTTTGAGGTACGTTATATTTTATAATTTATCTATTAGAGATAATATGCACGCAAACTAACATCATGTCTTCAGAACAAGAAACCCCCATAGACTAAGTTATGTTTATGTTAGGAACTGAAATAACAGTAAATAGATTCTAAAACTTTAAGAATCATTATAACATTCTCATCTCAAATCAACATAATATAGCAATCAAATGACATGTATACGAAATTATGAGCAATATTACCGAACTTTACACTGTAACATAATAATTTTTAATATATGCTCAGCCCAACGTTTAAAATTAATCTTATAGTGAGTATTACTGATGTTGAATTTACAGAAAATGTAGAAAAATTAGAAAAGTCTTTTTATGTATCAGAGACGTTTTGCGATGGGTGAGCAATTTTACAAAGGAAATATGAATGCACTATTTACTAATGATAATTCAATGATTGGACAATGCTCTCTTATATACATTAGGACAGTCCTAATACTTTCTTAAAGAAAGTGGAATATAAAAATATATTAATCAATCCCCTCCCCCTAAAAAAAGAAACCTAATTTAAAAAATTTTTGTTATAAAGTTTATATCTAAAAGAAATTCAAAGTAAATCATCAATACATATGCCGAAAACAAATACCTAAAATTATAATTTTGTCCGGTTTTATTTTTTAAATAAATGAATTGAAAAATAAAACCATTATTTATAATTGCGATTAAAATCATGTAAGGATATGAAGGTCTCAATATATGATTTTAAACAGAAAGGTTTATCAAGAAATCGCTTATTTTTGAAATTCCTGTTATTAATCAAATCATTAATAACAGAAATCTTTAAGGTTATATGAAATTGTCTTTATACTATGAACTCCTTTACATTATTTTTTTAAATAATCTTTTTCCAATTTTTATATTATTTAATGTCTAAAAACAAATTTTAATACCTATTTCTTCAAGTAATATTAAGTATTTTATTCATTTTTGTCACAAAAGAATCGATTTATAAAATAAATTATTTTCAAGATATATAGGAATAATATGTTTCATTTTATAACTTTCAAAATAGATATGTAAATCTCCTTCCAATTGTAGGATGAACTATAAATTAAGAATATGTTTATTTTATGATAAGTGAAATTTACCTAAAAATCAATATAAAAAGTAAAATTTTCGTTATCTATCACAATATCATTGCTTTATTCTACTTCAAAGTATGTAAATGCTCTTCTTAAGGTTTTTAGATTTATTTAAGGTATTCCCCACTTTCATAAGAAAAGTTATATGTTTTGCTTAATTTTTTCAGACGATTACATAAATTTTTAAAAACTGTCGTTGAAAACAATATATATTTTTTAAAAATCTCAACTTTACTTACATAGAAATTTTTCATCACAGTTATTTTTATTTAAATTCTGACGTCACAATCTTTTTTCAGGGAATTTTAAAATACCTTCTGCAACATTCAAATAAATTGCATTTCTACAGGTATAATAACTAGAAAATTGTGAATTCTCAAAGCTATATAAATATACCTTTAACCATTCCCCAAGAAATATAAAAATTTAAATAGACAAGTTCTTTAAAAGTATAAAGTAGGATAATTCTTAATGAAGTAGCAAAAAACTAAAGAATTTATAAAAATATGATATTAATAAAAGCCAGCTCTTTCTAAATATACCTCGAAAAACTTTGTTTTAAGTGTTGATTGAAATTATTTTAAATAGTTATTACATTTTTAAAATTACAGATACATATAAGAATTAAGGAATTCAAAACTGAATTTAGTTGAATGGTTTTCATTAATATAAAAAAATGCTCATATAAACATTATTAATATATTTTGATTTTCCTTATTTCAATTAATAGTATAGAAATAAAATTAAGTACAATTGATATTTCTCTTTTAAATGTCATTCTCAGATGTTAAATGAAACAAGCAAATTTTTTGCCCAAATTTATGCAGAATTTAAATTTAAATTTCGTAGTTAATTAAATTTAGTTTATAAGAAGTTATTATTTCCAAAAAATACTTTTCTTAAATTTAGCAAGCATTACAAAATAATTACTACACAAAAATATTCATTTATTTTCACACAGCTTTTGCTGTAGATTAAACACAAAGGTATTATGAAGAGATAAAAATTATTTTTCTACAAAGTTAATAAATTCGTTTGAACCCTCTACGTGTCGGACTTATTTAGTGATATTTTCGTCTGTGTACACGTTATAAGACCATGTAATCCAAGTTTGAGCTACGAATAAGAAGATTATTGATTTTTTAATTTAAAAATATAAAAGGATATTAAATTTAATTAATAATTTATCAAAGAAAATATAATAATTATGTCCGTCAATTCTGAATTTTGTAATTCTGAGAGAAATTATTTCAAAGGAAAGAAATATCGTACATAAAAATAATTCTATGTATGAGATTTTATAAAAACCCACAATTGTAACTTTAGGATCACATTTTAGTATAACAACTCTGTGTGTTTATTAAGAATTGAA
>JAPDSC010142383.1:0-13514 GCA_026290005.1 Latrodectus geometricus
TTTCACAATTCACTGCATTGCCAAAACAAATTAAATAATCTTGTGGTTATACAAAGTGATGGAGACAGTTTAAAATAATTTTGATTCATTATTAACACTATTCTATAGGTTCGTTGTAGAAAATATATTGTCTTATTGATCATGAAGACTGAATCGAAGTTTAGTTCTTATTTTGAGATATTCTTTCTGCACATCTCTGTTTTGGAGATTAGCTTGATTGACACCAAGCATAAATTTGAAATGTTAGTATCCAATGGTGTGTCAATGAGTGGAGATATTTTTGCCATTTGACGTTAAATAAAATACCTGGATCTGCCATATTTTTAGTAAAACCTTAATTCTTTACATCGTATTAGTTCTTTTCCTATAATTTATGCAATAAAACCTAATCGGTATATTTTTAAGAAAATCATGAACAAGCCTAAAGAAAATTCAATGGGATTAAATTGAAATTTATTGAAAACTTTATGCATACTATATTATATTAATTTTCATTTTTAATAATGTTTTATTTTAGTAATGATAAATCATTTTGACCACCATAACAATATTCTGCTGCAGTATAACATAATGTACTTTTAAACAACATCATAACATTAAATTTGCGTATTTTATATTATGTTAAAAGCAGAATTTACGATAGAGTATATATTTTAATAACAACGAACATATTATTTTGTTTTAACTAAAATGTATCAATATAAATTTTACAAAAAAACTACTTAACCCCTTAAAGCACGAGATTTTTTCGAAAAAACTTCCAAAAATTATCCATATCCCCTCTATGTTAAAAGTTTAATTATAATTTAATATTAATATAGATGGCATATAATTTAGCCTATCTAGTTTTACTGGAACGGGTCTGAGACGGGCATTAGAAATAACAAAAGCACCCGTGTGAGACAAGCATGTGGCAATGACATTCGCCCGTGTCAGACACGGGCAAATCCCTTAGACGGTTAAATTACAAATAGATATAAAAACAATCTTTAATCTTTGTCAATTAATAAAAATCATAAATATAAGTTATATATATATATATATATATATATATATATATATATATAAATGTTTTCTCTTGAATGCAATAAAGAAATGTTAAAACTTAGTACATTCAACATAATTTTTTTTGATAATATATTTATAAGCAACATAATTTTTCAAATATAATGCATTTATAATGCCTAGACTAACTTTTTTAATCAAGTCTGCCATGAAATAATAGTATAATTCACCTAGGGAAAGCTTTCGAGTTTAAAATCCCTCATTTACCTGATAAAAAAATTAAAATTAAAAGATCTTTCTTTTATTTTAAGAAATTTGAGCTTAAAAATCAAGAGATTATGATCATTTTATGCAGTCTCATAAAAAATGTTAAAAAAAAAAAAACTCTCCCATGGTTTACAAAGATAGCCATTGAAACTAATTCACTTTTCTTCTTATTTTACACTAAACTCAAAGAAAAAAAAAATAAAATATGCGTTTCTTGTGTTGTACGATCAGATTGCAAGTTAATTTTTCAGCTAATATATTTCGAAGGTTAATTAGGGAGTACTTGGAGCGGAACAAACACGGGAACTACTTTAACGCTTTTTTCCCCTTTTTTCGTTCTTTTCAGTTAATGAAGACCAAATAGGAACGCGCCTCATTTTTAATGGGTTAAAATGCTCCCTTTCAGCATATAAGATATGGCTCACTGATGCCATGGGCTATTACCGTATATTTTACGACAGTCTAACACCTTACACCTCAAATTAAATGATAGCATAACTCAAAAATTCTAACCAAAAAATATATTTAATTCTCCGTGGAACTCTTACTCAGATTTACGAATTCGGGGAAAAGCGAGAGGTTTTTTTTTTCTCTAATTTTCCAGTTACACTTATCTCTTTTCTTGATTGTTAATGACACGTATGAATGTACAAGTTTCAACAAGGATACTAAATCATTGGATTTTCATTTCTCTGTTTTAAAACTGTAAATAAATATTTAATGGTATTGGGAATTACTTTACGGATTAGCCATTAACTGATAAATAACAAAAATGTTCTTCTGCGCATAATATATATGTATAGAAATGCATAACGTTATTTGAAGTAATGGAATAATTATAAAAAAAGAAGAAACTAATTTAGAATTAAATAATTAGTAGCAATTACAAATCCTATTACATCGTAGGTATTCAAAACATTTAACATCCTCTAGGGAGCTTCCATAAATTTTAAATATGTTTTTAATAATTCTGTATCATTGATGACTTTTTCAGAATCACAAAACAGTTAATTAATTCATAATAATTACATTAGAGTATGAAACTAGATTTGATATAACTAATGTATCATCTCATATTTCATAAAAATTATTAATTAATATTTTCAGCATTTATAAACCAAATATCTTAAACAAAATGGTTCAACAAGTTAATAAAATGTTTTCATCTATTAGGCATTTACCTCTATATTTTATTTAGACAAATTTTTAATAAGTAACTTTTGCATATATACATAAATAATCACAGTTGTATTATTAAACTAATTTGAATTAGTATTCATCATTTTCTTTTAACATTTAAATTAATATTCACTTAGTGAATTATTCATTAAAATTTATTGAAATGAACATTTTATCATCTGTAAAACAGTTCCAACAGAATTCCTTTTTTAAATTCCTAGTTTTTGTAAGATGAAAGTCTAATAGTGTTAAATTGTTACTCAGAACATTCATGCGAAAATTAGAAGTTTATTTACAATGTTTTCTTGTAAATAATCTCATCATTTTTTATGAATTTTCCGATAAGATTTTAGTTCACATTTTTAATGCATATGTAATAAACAATCTGTTATTCTTAACAGCCCAAAAATCACATATAAGATTTAACTGTAATTATATTTAGACATTAATATGAATGAACTAGTAAGTTCAGTTGTTAATGGAAATTAATAACAATAAATGAAAAGAAAAAATTTAAATTTTTTTCATATATTTATCTTCTAATTTCTTACATATTTTCATTTTTCTTATATAATTTTCAAAGACATGGTTTATTTTATTTCAGAAAATCATTTAAATACTTCTGTATTCACATATCTGAGTTAATGTTAAAATATTTTATTAAATTCATCCCAAATAATTTAAAATAATTTTGATTATGTCGTTTTTATACATTTTGACCGCATTTCAGACAGTTTTTATGTTTATTAACAGCTATTCAACACATAAGTATATAATTGTTTTTTTTACACTATTTTTAAAATTAAATAACACTTTTTTTAGCTATTCGCAAATTTCTAAATACATAAACCACCATTGAATTTACAAAATAATGTTAGAGAGCATTTTCTCATATAGGTATACACAGTGTAAACTTTATAAATGCTTATATGGTATTTATTTCCATAAGACATATGAAATGTATACAATCAATGCTAAACCATTTCTTTATTATTTTGTCTAAAATTATAAAATATAAGTGCTGTATGTCATTATTAACGATTAAACTTACATTGAAATTAATCTATATTTAAAACATTGACTTTACCTCTATAAATCACAAACATTTGACAGTTTATATCAAAATTCGTAATTTAAAATTTTTTATTATATATGTTAAAGGGGGTAACTTAAAATAAGTGCAGCTTTCTTTGATTCACTTTTTATTTATTTGGTTATGTGAATATGAAATTTTAAATTAGATGTATGAACTCATAGTAAAAAATAAAACAGCATTTCATACAATTTCATTATAGTTAAAATTTTTTGAGAGTGGCAATAATCAGTTCCAAATATTTAAAACTCTTTTATTGCTAATAATTAGCAATTAATAAACACAATTTACTAATTAATAAATGATTAATTAACAATACTAGTTAATATACGCTAATAAAGACTAATATGCTTTTCCATTAAAATATTACTTTATGTTTTGTATATCTTTATGTTTTCTTTACTTATTTTTATTCCTTTAAACTTTTTTTTTAAATTATTAACAAATGCTTTAATAAATGGTGATTATATTTCCCAATATCATTCATTATACAAATGTAATAAAGATAGATCTGACTTAAGACAGTGTCAGCACACACTTCATTTCAATAATGACAGAATGTAAAAAAGTATATTGAAATAAAAATTGAAAAACATCCATCCTAATGTAATAGCAAGAGTTTTATTTTTATCCATAAAAGCCATGAAATAATATCCGATAGATGATTTATATTATCTGATATTGTTTTAAATTAAAAATAAAAAATATTCCAAATGATTAAGATATCCATGATGATCAATTCTATGATTATAAAGGTAAAATATTTTACAAAATTAATTATAAATTATCTTTGATTATAAGGTGATGAAAAACAAGTACACATAAAAATATACTATTTTTCTAAACTACTGCTTAATTCTCTAAATTCATGAAGAAGTCACTACTGGACACCAATATGAGAACTTTATGACAAGTTCTTCTATTTATCGTTTGACCTATGATAAAAGATAAAAGAACAAAAATGTTCTTGTTATGCAAATAAGGGACAAAACATCTGTTGTGTTCTCAAATTGAGTTAGTAAAGGAAAGTGAGGAAGGAAATCCTAGTTATATATTTTAATTAACATTTTGTTTTTTCTTGACTGATAATGTACTCCATTTATCCTATTAACGGCGAGTATGAGTGATTCTTATAGAATGAGATAACATATTTCCATAAATACTAAAGGAATAGAATATGAGATGATGATTGATTACTTAATGATGTGTAACTTAAGTCTGTGGTATGCAATGGAAAAAAAAA
The DNA here is from genome assembly GCA_026290005.1 of Latrodectus geometricus. Lineage (NCBI taxonomy): Eukaryota > Metazoa > Arthropoda > Arachnida > Araneae > Theridiidae > Latrodectus > Latrodectus geometricus. The sequence continues at coordinate 4,788 of JAPDSC010142383.1, forward strand.
TTAGTGTTGACAAAAATATTGAAGGTAAGAAATAGTAGTCTTTTTACAACGTTTCTGATCGCCGAAGTTTATCAGTTTAATATTTTTCAGCAGGTACACTAAATTAACTAAATTTAGAAAAAATGTGATAACTTATTATTTACATAGGTCCTGAATGAATTTCAAAATATTTGCTCATTATTTTCCTTGTTGAAAACTGGATTAATGTTTTACAATGTTTATAAATTTTTAGTATAAAATTTCATGAATTCTCAAGATTTAAAATTATCGACACTTATGAAAGGGAATTTTATTTAATGAATTAGCAAAATATGAATCTATTTTTTAATACATATAATTGATCTACAGTTCTTAATAAAAACCCTTATAATGCTTTTACTTAAAAAAATTTCCAGATAAAACCAATATTGACTTTACATGAATAAAACTATAGTTATAATTTTTATATTACAGATGCTTGATTCATTCCTTAAAAAGATTATTTTAATTTTATTTAAAATGTGTAATGACCAGAACTTACTATTAATAATCATTTGATCTTCTCTAATGATCCACATAATTTAATGATCCTCTCATATAGTATTATATCACACTTTTTAAATGATAAATTTTAAAACATAAATCAAGTTAGAGACACTTTCATACCTAAAAAAGTCGTTACTTCTTTGCAACTTAATATATTGAATCTATTAATTTTGTATACTTTATGCAAAGCATTTAAAATAATTTAAATTTGTGCTGAATACCTTTTTTACATTTAAACTACTTTAAAATGAATTTAATAGTAGTATTATTCGAATAACATATAAACATATTTTAATTTCCTAAAAAGAAAAAATTATTCCATTGTGAAGAATTTAAAAAATATAAAAATCTAAGTAAAAAAGAAAAATTATACGTGAACATTTATTACCAAGCTGGAAATCTTTGGAATACTGTTTGAATTTTTTTTTGGTTTTATATTGTTTTGAAAAGTGAAGCTATGTTCATCGGATATATGTGTATATAACCAAATAGAAGCTACATAAAAATATTTTTAATTTTTAATTTGAAAACTAAGCAAAACATCAAATTTGATTATCTCTGTTGCAATTTCTATTTTAAATTATAACGAAATTAATTAGTAGTATAAAATAAAATTATAAACTTATAACTTATGAAAACATATAAAAATGTACAAAAATATTAAAAATATAAAAGAATTAGCCGACATTATATTACAAAAGAATATTAAACAGACCAAAACTTTCTTTGAACTTTTAGAAACTGTAGATGTTTAAATAAATTCTATAAAATAAAAAAAATCAAGATATAAAATGTGGTTATATAAAATATCTTTGTTTTCTGATTTTTATTCTAATTAAAAAGGTTCAATTTTATGATTTAATACTTTTAAATGTATTCAAATGTTCATGCAATTTAGAGATTATAAAACAAGATTGCAATATATAAAAGAAATGGAAAATAGGGTAGTATTTAATTGTTTAAATAGATATTCTATAATTAATACACAATATGACTTAAAAACATGAATATATTTTTTTGAAAAAATTATAAAAGGAAAAGGGCGCATTTAAAAAAAATTAACAAAAGATGACAAATAAGCTGGTCATTTTATTCTTAGAAGCTTGTTAAGATTTAAATAAGTGTTTAGAAGTTTCTAAGAAACAAAAACTGAAAAATTAAGCAAGAGAAAGATATAACATTTTTATTTCTCAATTATATGCTTACATTTCCAACGGATTATATGTCGGAATTTAGTTTAATTTTATTTTGATAGTGAACCATATGGTTTTAAAAGAATATAATTTACATGATACATAAATGTATCGTTTTGTATAGATAATAGCCCTTTTAAGCTAAAGCGTTTTTAACATTGTAAAAGCTTTTATCTGATATTAGCATTAAGAAGTCGTAATCAATCTTTACTTGAATAGAAGGACTTATTACTTAAACAGCTTGAGAATCATCAAAAAAGCCTGCTGAATTAATAGACTATCATTGAAGTAATACATAAATTTATTTTGATTATCTGTAATAGAAAACGAAATATTTTCATTGAGAAAACAAATATGCTAAAAATCTAAATGTAAGGAAACGAGACATTTTAGTCGTAGACAACTACTATCAACGACTTAGGGATTCAGATTATAGATGTAGAATTATTTTAGGATATTTAATTGAATTTATATATAATTATATATTATAGCCAATAATTAATCATTTGAATAAGGTTCAATAAGATAAATATCATCAAAATATTTTAAAGAAATGCCTTTGCATAAATTATAATAAAATAACTTTTTTCACAAAATTGATTAAAAAATAAAAGAAAAGAGTTTTCTATGCTAATACACAAGCCACATTTTAAATTTAATTCTTAAAAGACTGAATGTATAAATCACGTTATAAAAACAATGTCTTTGTCCGTAATAAAATAGATATTTAATGATAGCTTGAAAAAACGAAACATAGATCAAATAACTTATTTATGTTATGTGAATGCCAAAAGTTATGCCTGAACATGCAATAATAGATTACACCCATGAATTTAAATAGTACTCATTTCAAGACTTAGGACTTAGCCTCTATCAAAGAAAAACTTCCTTTTTTCTATAAAAACAGATGGCAATCAGTAACAATCACCACATTAATAATATTTAAAGTGATTTTATTTTAAAAACCATTCTACTTTTAATTGTTTATATAAAAGTAAATTGTCATGTATATATAATTTTATATTTTTATCATTATTTTTCCAAATGAATACTTATCATTTGGAAAAATGATAACCATTTAAGAAGCAATGCAAACTGTTTCTATATGGAAAATGAAATATTTAATTTTTACTTTAACATATTCTCATTCCTCTTGACCGATTAATTTTTTTTCTTATCATCTAATTAATTAATAGGAAAACTTCAAAACAGATTTTACACAGTATAACAAAAATATAAAGTGTATTTTACAAATATCTAAGTTTGCATGCATGTTTCTTCATTAAAATATTATAAAGTATATGTCATACTATTTGCTGATTTGTTTACATAAAGATTTCTTCATTTTTTTGTGTTTTTACTCATTTTTTTAATATTTCTAAATATTAGCTTGCTACTATAATTGATATTAATTAAAGAACACAGAACAGTTTAATTCAAATACGAGTATGCAAATTGTTATGATAAAGTACAGATTATAAAATGCATTTTTAGAATACCAGATTTTTTAATAAGTTATGAAATACTTCAGGTTAAAGTAGTAATTCCAACGAAAATAAAAACGCTTTAAAATTTTATGTTCAGAATTTATTTTAAATGATTAAAACACTTTTAATTTAATTATTGAAAATAATTTTAATATGATTTCTATTTTTAAAACAGTTCTTAAATTACAATAAAATTTGAAACTAAATCATTAAAAAAAAAAAAAAAAAAAACCCTTTTATTATAAGGCATTATGAGGAAAATTCCAGTATCAATTAATATTTTATTTTTAACGAATATTAAAAATAGTTCCTCAGTCTTGCGTTTATATTTATATTGTTGTTGATTGAAATGCTTGTAAATAAGTATAGTTGAAAATTAATAAATAAACTTATTTCAATGCTTCCGAGAAACAAAACTGTTTTTAAAAGGATTTGAATTGCGCTTCAAAATATACGTGTATATTCAATAATACAAATATACCCTTTCTGTATAATATATAAGCAGCAAATAAAATTCATTGTCTTTTTTTAAGAAAACTTAAAAATATAATAGTAGCAAATAAATATTTCGACATTAATATATAAACATGCTTGCGATAAGTTTTAAAATGATCTAAGAAGGAATATGTGAATCCATATTATCATTGTTAAATCTTGCGCCAACATTTATCTGTGTATAAAAGATTAAATTGTGAAAGGAATTTATTTTAACAAAATTTAAAACGAACATTTAATCTCCAAAAATATTTGTGTTCTACTTACTCGGATTTTTGAACGGAATCCTTATTCATGATTTAAATTTATATAAAATAGTGATGAAAAATATACTCTAAACTCAAGAAAATTGAAATTCTTTTGTACATAAAACATTTTAATAAGATACTTTTGTTATGTTGAATTTAATTCTAAATGTTTTAAGCTTATGATTACTTGAATTGAATTTCTTATAAGATAATTAAATTTCCGTTTTAAAACAAGGCGTATAATTTTTTATTCTATTTACAATTCTATAAATTAATAAAAATAGTTTTCGAATTTTAATAATTATATAGTTAAAAAATCTAATAGAAGTCATTTCCAGAATAGAGATTAATAAGAGTCATTATTTTTTATTTTTTTCTTCAACATCTGGGTGTAAAGCTGTAGAACCAAATATGTAATATTGTCTCTTTTCTCTTTTCAAATCTGTAATATTGTCTCTCTGTAATTTCATATAAATTATCCTGATGTCTTGTCTTGTTTTTTTTTTTTTTCCTAAATTTTGAAAGTGGCCAGTTATCAGATAATTTTTCTCTGTGAAAGAAAATATAAATTATCATTACTCCGTAATGTTTATAATTCTTGAAAAGTTAAGAATATTTATATCCAATTGAAGTATTCAATTTTCTACTACCCGACCAATGAAACTTATACACGCGCGGTAGTTTCTATAGAATGAACCAAATTAAAAAGAATAAAATTTGAATTTCTATTAGAACATTTAATTTTAAAGGAAAGTTTTTCAAAAATCATTTAAATATGTTTAGCGTAAGATTTCGTAATTTTATCACTTATTTAAAAATTGTTTTAAGCCAATTTGTTTTTGATGGAATATCCTTACTTTTTCTGATTTTTTTTAATACGATTTTGTGAAACGAAAAATTAATATTCTAGTGAAAATAAACAAATGTTCCATTCCTGAAAATAAATTATAAGAATTAAGCATTTGAAACAGTATGAAAAAAATATAGAAATTGGATGAATAAAAATAAAACCAAGTCCGCTTATTGAAATATATTGCTTATAAATTTCAAAATAGTATTAACACTAAATTAATCACAAATGCAATGCATTAAAATATATACAAACAACATATTAACAGATTAATATACAATTAATTTATTTATTATACAAATAATTTAAGGATATCTATAAATATTTATAAACAAGGAATTTATCAATGTATTTCAAAAATTGAAATCAAAATACATATTAACAATATATAAATACCTTTAACAATGAAAATTTTTTTTGCAAAATATTAATAAATATAAATACAAAATTCTCTAATACACAACACAATACAAAATTATATTATTGGTTTTCAGTACTAGTATATATTAGTATACTTAGTTAAACAGGTTTAAAATTTTTTATTATTACTTTCCCCAAAATTTGTATTCAATTATTAAAAAAATATTCAAAAATATCCCTCTTTAATATAGAGCATAATGTAATTGTAATACAGTATTTAGAGAATTATAACTATAAGGCCAATAGTATAATGAAATCTTAAGAAAATTTAAATGCCACCATTAATAAATCAAGTTACATTTAAACTATTACTTCATGTTAAATAATCTATTTCATTTATTTCTTCACTGAGGCATAAGAATTGATAGAAATGAATGTTGCTTTTTGAAAAATTAAGCTTCTTTCTTAATCTATGGTATGTTATAAATGAAGCCACTTATTTGGAAGTATTTTATTCCAACAACAGAATTAATTTTGCTTTTTAAAAACATGGAAACATTAATCTTAACAAACTGCAATCAGTCCTTTACTTTCCTCCGTAAAGAAATCCTTAAGAAACCAATTAAATCCTAAAAATGAAAATATGAAAAATGAAAAATATTTTGCATCCAAATTTGTATTGCATTTAATTCCAAATTTTTTTATACATGGGCATTTTAACACATATTGAAAAATTTATTTTAATTAATAAATTAGAGTTATTGAATTAAGCTCAAAATATTACTTTGTTGTTGCTTTAATATATGTAAATATTTCAAATAATTCGATAATAAATTGCAAGATAAAGTAGGAATGTTAAAGATCAAAGCTTTCAAAATCACAATTAACTTCATAAAAGTGTAAAAGAATTTTTCATTTAAAAAGCGGGCCCTTAAAGTTGTTTTACTTGTAATAGGCTACTAAATTTATAGTAAAATTACTTAATTTTTATCTATCAAATAATATTCTTCAATAAATAGTTAAATTCTTGGAAGAGTTTTAAACTTATTTTTATTTTATAGTAATTTCAAGAAATGTTAATATTATAATTACTAACATAAATATTTATTTATATCAAATCTTACTTCATAAAAAAGCAATTTGATTTAAATTTTAAAGTACACAACCACCTATTCTTCCAGAATTTTGAAAATAATTTTGAAAAATAAAATGATACCATCAAAGTTGGTTATCGCATAAAATTTAATATTTGAGTTAAAAGTTTTTAAAAACACTGTGAAATATATATTGTTACATGATAAATTGTCCATATATTATTATAATCATTTTCCTCAAATAAAATATATTTATAAAGGTAACTAATAATTAATATAAAATAATCATGATTTTCGTTCAATACACTAGTTTTTTACACAAACATTGCTGATATTCTAATGTCAAATTTGGTACATAAAACATACTAAAATGATAAAAATAGAATCATTAACATAAAGCAAATTTTCTTTGTTAGAAGAAGTGTGAATTGCATAACCGCCCAATGTCTTTTAGACACAACATAAAACACAATAGGAACATCTGCTTATTTCAAAAAGTTTTCCAAAATTTTTGTACTGCATTAAAGGTCATCTGCTTTCAAATATTTGTAACTTCCTTATTTCTAAACATCTATTTTCTGTGATATTAAATTCTCTTATGCCAGTCACACATGCTGGTGCCTTTAGATTTTATTTAATATCTTATGAATTTTATGAAAAAATGGGGAGATATATATATTGTATAATTTGAAAACGAAATGATTTAAAGCTTGTCTAGAAATATATAAACTGAGGAAAAATTAATAAGTGGTTTCCTTAAATTAACAAATGAACAATTAAACTAGAAAGGTTTTATAAGAAAATGAAATTGGTACGAAGGGTTAACAATGAACCAACTTATGAAAAATGAAAAGATTAGAATCTAAACTTTTCGGAAAACATTGATGATATAAGAAAAAAAATATGATTGATTATTGATTTATGACAATTGTTGATTGGTGAAAGCATTTTAATAAGTATAATACTTTGAACTATGGAATATTCAGAAAATGCAAGGCAAAGTTTGTAAGCAATTTGTGATTCAAGAGAAAATTCAATAAGATAATTTATGTTATTGACTTGGGTTTTGTACTTTAAAGAAGTTCACAAATTGTCTCACGTAAATATGAAAAATTACTGGACGATCAACGGAACCAGTTTTGATATTCTTCATCGATCTGAATACTTAACAACAAAGAAACAGAAAATTCTAAAGAAAATGCTTGAGAACTTATAAAGGTCTTATTCAAAACAGAATCATTCACAAATCACTACCTAAAATATTTCAAAGAATAGCTAATACAATTTTATGAATCAATTAAAACGAGTAAACCAACAAAGGAAATCCAAAATCTGACCAAATAAAACTATTACATACTTAGTACTGTAAAAAAGATAATAACGTCTTCAATAAGTGACTATAGGGAAACATATGTAGTTAAAAAAACTGTACATGTGTTATCAAAACAATCTGAATAAAATATTAATAATTTTATGATTAATTATTCTATGTAAGCACTGTATCTTTTATTCAACAGATAATGTAATTATATTCGTGTAAATTAATGCATGTAGTGTTATTTGACAAAAATAGCAAACTGGACCTAATAGATCCAACACACGTCATTTTGTTATACTAAGTTATGGATGTTTTGCAAGGTTAATTTCTAAAATAAATACACATTACTTAAATAATTTTCTAAACCATAATCATATTTTTTAGTAATAAACTTCTTGAAAGTTATAACAAAATACGAATGATAAATTAAAATCCTAAATTGATGATATAAATATTAAATACAGGAATTTTATAAAATGATACAACTGTTATTGTTTCAAAATAAATATATGTATGTATGTCTCCACATGCAATTTAAAATGCTTCAAACTTTTATTTATTCCATAATTAAATCTACTATCTATAAGTTTATTATTCCCTAAAGTTTTACAGTGTATTTTTTGCAACTTTAAAATAAAATTTGTTAAAATTATGAATGTCTTCTTCAAGTTGTATAAAGTAATTTTACACTCACACATGATAATGTAAAGATTTAAAATTTGAATAATCCATACAAAAATATATACTTATGTAAAAAAAATATTAAAAAACTTATTCAAAAGTTAAATTTAACAATAATTATTAATTAATATTCTAAACATTTAATGAGCTACTAGAATAATATTCACTACACATTAATTTGTTTCATATTATAAGAAATTCAAAAGTTTAAATTGATGTATTAGGAATCATATTAAGTATGTAAATTTCAACACTATTAGTTTTAAAACTTTTATAAAAATTCTAAAAATAAATATAAATTTATTCGAATGTTCAATGCAAAAATATTTTTAAATAACTCAACTTAGAATGGAATCTAACATTGTAATTTCTAATGTGTAGTTTTTAATATACTTGTGTTAGTCATTTTCTTAAAAGAACAATTCAACTGTAAGCATTCTTTTTCAGAGATGAATTGTTGTAAGAGAAAATACTAC
>JAPDSC010142388.1:0-13859 GCA_026290005.1 Latrodectus geometricus
CAATTTTGATTTGTGTGTCATTCGAAATACAGTAAATGAATTTTATGAGTCTAATAAAGTTCCATCCATTTCATTATTATTGCCAGTGTTGAAAGAAAAATTAATTTTTCTTGGAAAAGGGAATCTCTTAGGAAAGTCCTGCATCAAATTGGATTTCATTGGAAACGATGCCAAAATAAAAGGAAACTACTGATTGAGCGGCCAGACATAATTTTGTGGAGATGCTGGTACTTGAGAGAAATAAAAAAATATCGAGAAAGCCAAAAAGACATATGTGGATGAAACTTGGATTGACAGCAACCTTTCGTTCTCAAAATGCTGGCAAGATGATAAACTTAGTGCTTTCGTAAAAGATGGTGCTGGTAATAGGTTAACTGTTGTGCATGCTGGATCAAAAGATGGATTTGTGCCAAATGCAGAATTAGTATTTAAAGCAGGCTGTGCAACAGGTGATTGATTACCATGGGCAAATGAATTACGAAAATTTTGAAAAGTGGATAAGAGAAAAATTGCTGCCTAACATCCCTTGTAATTCCATCATAATAATGAATAATTCATCGTACCATACGAGGATTTTGGATCCAGTACCGACGAAATATTCGACGAAAGCTAAAATGTGTAAATACTTGGATAACCTAAAATTACAGTATGACAGCACTATGAGAAAGCCAGAACTGTTTCAATTAATTAAAATGAATGCTCCACCTACGAAAAAATATCACATTGACGAACTTTAAAAAGCAGAAGGTCATTCCGTTCTAAGATTGCCTCCTTACCATTGTGACTTAAATCCTATTGAATTAGCTTGGCAGCAGTAAAGCGTCATGTTCACAAGAGAAACGTCGAAGCTGATCTCAGTTTGAAAACAATGAAGGAATTGACGTCAAATACAATTAAAAGAGTTTCGGAAAAAACCTGGCAAAAATTCTGCTGTTTTGTAGAAAAAATCGAAGCAGAATATTGGAAAATTGATGAACTTGTGGAGACTACAATTGATACATTAAATTTTGATATAGGATCCGGATCAGAAACTGATACTGCTTCTGAAAGTGGTACAATTGATTGGGATTTGGACACTTCTATGGATATTTATTAATAAAATAATAAGTATCCATAAGAAGTATAAGAAATGAAATTTTAAAATAATAAATACAAATCAGCTTTGGAAGTTCTTATAAAAAATCTACATAATTTTGAGAAGGTTTACTCAGCCAAACAGATCGCATTCTGCGAAATGAGGAGTTTGGTTCTGAAATTAGTGGCTTCAAATCTGCATGAACCAAACTGAGTGACTGTGTAAGATTTTCCTTGAACGTTAACGAGAATTCGGGTCACTTTCCATTAGAAAGACCTCCCTGAAGGCATTTCCTCTTCTTTGGCAACTCCAAAAACTATATTTTCCCTTATATTAACATATATTATTTATGCAAAATCTGTATGAATTTTATTTTTAAAAATTTTGAGAATTCTTTGATGTTATCCTTTTTTTTTACTTGATATTATACATAAAAATGATTTGATAAAATAAGTTATACAATCAAAATTAAAAACTATTTAAATGATAGATTTTACTGAGCGAAATATATAAATATTTTATATTCCCTCAAATTATTTTAAATGATCCCATAGGAGCACAATATATTTCCTACTATAAACATATATGAATTAAAATAAATTCCACAACATTTTAAAATATTAGTATGTCGTAATATAATGAAATATGTATCTTGAATAAAAAAAGGCTGTAAAAAGTTAATTTATTACTTACGGAGTTTCTTTTTTGCCTAAAATGGACATTCCTTACATGAAAACTGTCTTCATCTAAATTAACAACAAGCATATTCTAGAAAATCTCACCCTTCCCTATTTTCTCAAAAATTATAACGATAACACAACGAAAATAAAAAAATTTGGGCACATAAATTATTTATCGTTCGGTTTCTACAAACAGCTTTTGTTTCTGTTCTTGAGAACGAAATAAATTCTAAAATCTAATAATGAAATTCTCATGACAAAATAAAAACATTTTCATTCTAAATGTTTTGTCTAACATAACTTAATATATGTATTTATATATTTCTATTCTAGTATTTGAATTCTGCCAAAAAGCATAACACATACATATTTTATTTTCATTGTACATCAAAAAGTGCTTATTAGCCAAATAAGGTAACCTAGATTGAGGCACTTTCTCCTCGTTTCCTCCTCCGTTCTCTAAATTGTTGAAATAGACTTCTCTGATAACACGGGACTCTTATGTCACACCCGCCATCTCCTAACGGCCGCACTATACAGCTTTAAGCTTTCTTCTCATTTACTCTATGAAATCTCTTTCTCATTAATGTTCTTAATCATTTCATCGTTTGATATTTCACGCATATAAATTGTACATTTGCACAAGATTAAAAAAGTTTTGAAATAAAATTTCATGCAGCAAGGGTTCTTAATCAGTTCATTTATGAAAAACTCATCTTCACTCAAATTATCAGGTAAACCCTTTCAAGCTTCCTTCAGTTATACTGCTTCCTTTAATACAGTCTGCATGCCAAAATGGTCAAATCACCTAAAGGTATTTGCATTTGAAGTTATTGATTATACTCATGCATGAGCATAAAATGGAAGTTAGATTAGGCTGAAAAATTTATATGAATGGCTTCGAGTACACAAATTTCAGCACCAGTTGTTTAGCTGGTTAACCAAAATTTGAATGATTAAAAGATTCTCCAATATATTTATTGAGATTTTTTATAGATCAATAGATTTTTCAAGTATAAATTTAATAATTAAAAAAAAGATGCCTAAAAACAAATTTCCTTCAACTTTTCAAAATTTTGATTTGTAAGTGAGAAGTAAAATAGTCTACAGAACTGTTAGTGACAGATCAGTCAGCAATTTGCAAACTAATTAGTGTTCTTAAAAAACAGCACCAACTTAAAAAAATTAAAAAGTGCTCTACTTAAGAAAGTTTTCACAACTACTACTCCATAACTCATACCAAGATTTTTAGCAGCATAAAGCATATGATTTGTTTAAACATATTCGATTAATTTTTAGATATAAGCAAATTTTCTAGATATAAAAATGATACAAAATAGTATTTTCATTTACATTCATTTACATTTAGAAGCATATTAATAACTTACATTCATTAAATTAGAAGCTAAAATATGACATTGAGTTAATAAATCATATATTAAGGTTTTAAAGCATAATTTAAGTTTGCAGTTGCTTTTACAAATATATATTCAATCTATTTTTCACATATTACGCATGTATATACACGTATACGACAGTGTATGTTCAAAATTTTCTTCTAATACATCCAACATAAATATCACTAAAATGATTTCCAGAAACAAAAAAATAACAGAATATTTAAGCATACTTACTTTCCAAAGACATTTGAACTGCATACTGTAACAGTTCATCTTCAGACATAATACTAATGTCTGGAGCAACATTAGTTGATGGAACAGATGGAACAGCCACATCTGCAAAACATCAAATAAACAATTTTCATGGGACATATTATCAAAATATAAACATTATAAATAACCAGCATAGCTACATAATTTTAAATGTGAATTCATATTGAGACCTTTCAAAGATTCTTGTATCGCAAATTCCATCTGTTCCTCTTCAGTCATGTCTGGTACCGCATCCAATGATTGAACAGGGGGAACCACTGCATCAAAAAAAAAAAAAAAAAACTTTAAGTGAAGCATTTTTAAAGATAATTCATCTTTATTTTAATTAAGTCTCTTTAAATTCATAAGATCTCTTTCGTAAAGTTAATTCCTTTCTGTTGAATTACGAAAAAAATAGAATTAAAACTTTTTATTTTGAAAATAAATAAGAATACTTTTTGAATTAAGATTGTTGAATAATGGTGAAGTCTTGCTAATTTCACCAGCTCAAATTTTTTTGGGTAATTCTTAAAAACTTTTGTTATTGACATAGATATTTCTTATTAATAACCAACTATCTTAAAAAAAAAAAAATAGTTTATAAGTTTCAAGAGAAAATTAATGATTTAGATTTAGAATTTGAAAATATTACATCAAAAAATCTATTTCTAATTTAGATCATCTATATCTATTTAAATAATATGCATTTTGAATAAGAAAAACATCTTCATAATATGGTAATAGAAAGATCTTTAATCAGATTTTCATGATTAAAGAACTTTATATTTACAAAATCTGTTAGTACAAAAGATTATATGTATTAACAGATTTTGTTAATATAAAGTTCTTTAATCATAAAAATTCTAAATTTTTTCAACAATTATCTAGCTTTATATCACTTTCATCAATCTCAACGGTCAACTTGTCAGAAATAAACATGCTAAATTTGTGAGTTTCAAATAACTTTTCTAATAATTGGTTAATTTTTACCTTGCAATGATTGTTCAACTGCATAGTTGATTTGTTCCTCCTCTGTTAGGAAATCAAGGTTTGGTACCGTGGTCCCAGTATCATCTGCTAGATAAAATTAAACACAAGATTTTAAATATTGTTTGATATTCCTTTCAATCATAAAATGACAAATGAAAATAGCATTGTTTATTAGCTTTAATGATAAAACAAAGTTTTCAAGTAATCTAAAGACATGTAAGTGAAATTACTACCACATAAAACATTTGAGAATTAAATAAAAAATTCAAATAATATTTTCTTGTTATAAACACTCAATCAATGATCATTTACATGACTGCTCTTATGAATGAAGCTCTTAGTATTTTGCCATATCTTCTAGCAGATCATATTGAAGCAAATCAATAATGTATAACATAATGAAAATAAAAGTACTAGATGAAAATTGAAGCATTGAAACTTATAATTACTACAAACTATTATTTAAAACTTAAGTAATTTATCTTGAACACTTTTTTTACTGAAGTTTTGTATTTGTAAAACCAGCTTTGTTGTTACAAACTTGCTTTTCATGTAATTTTTATTGATAATTATGTAAATCTTAAATACATTAAAAAAATTTCTATAATTATTCTAATAAAGCAGTAAATTTTTTCATTAATTCCACACTTAACTAATTCTAGAAAAGTTTTGCTTGTTATGTGACATACATAAAAAGACACAGGAAAAACTAACCAAAAGAATGAGCATTTAGTTTCTAAAATAAAGTCCGACAACATAATTTATAGGAGAGGTGAAAAAACTGATTTTAAAATTGCGTTTAAGACTTTGCTTAGCCTCAATACTTTTTGTCAACTGTCATTTCAAAAGTAAGAGTAAGTTTAATTACACACAAATTCATTAATGACAAAGTTCAAGAGATTGGAGGTACACTTTTACAATAAATTTTTAAATGCTGACTTCCCTTTATGCAAATATATTAAACATTTTACTCTAAGAAATTCAGCTTTTGAATGTTAATATTGTCCTGATAAAATTTTTAAATACAAAAACTTTTCCCTATTGTCAGCATCTGCAGAATTCCACACGATTGTCATTTCAAAGAAAGAGTTAAAGAGTAAAAATATAAATGGACAATTTTATTTATAGTTAAACAAATGCCAGGTTTGTCCACTCCCAAAATAAAAAATACAATTTAAAAGTTTAAGGGATTAAAGAAATAGTAAAGGATAAAATCTATATATTGTAAGGTATCTTGATTAGTACCTTGCAAATCAAGAATGTGACAATAGTACAATTATGAAGTTTAGTGACTTACCCCTATCCTGAGTGCACACTCTTTTGTTAGGGGAATCATCAATGACTAAGTCAGCCATTGTCCGGGACCTTTTGCCTAAAAATAGATAAATTCCTTTCAGATATTAAGCATAACATTTTGACAACATCAAATGACAGTAATAGAGAGCCCAATTTAAATTACAAGGAGAATTTCTTAACATTAAAAAGAATAGTCTAATTTCATTTGTTTAATAAAATTTACTGAGAATGTTCAAGTAAACTACAAAATTCCAATATATCACTACTTTCCATTTAGACTCTTTATACATCTTTTAATAAAATACTTCAGATTAGAGAACGATAGCATTTTTGAATATAAACTGTGATGTCTTATTATCTAGAAAATTTTTCAAGCAAAAAAAAGGAAACGCATAATCTGCAATGTAATTTAAGTCTGCACAATTTTTTTCAGTAATCCAATAATCAAGACAAAAGTGTCAAAATAAACAGTTTATTTAAAAATTAATAAATTGCACACAAAAATACATTTATTATTCAAAAACTATTTACATCCTATTTGAATAGCAACATTGTGATAAATCTAATGTGATAGCATCCAATCATTCACCATACTCAAAAGATTAGCAAAAACCTGTTATATTACTTTTATAAAAAAAAAAAAAAGAATATATATTTTAAAGGCATTTCATCAACGTTTGTTGAAAGGAATGGATTACTTTTGAATTGGGGATTGGATAAAATTTTCATACCATACATGCTGTGTTTACCTTGCATGTTCACCTTTGTCACTCGTATTTGTTTTTTCTAACTTTTAATCTAAAATCAACCATGTAGTTTACATGCTTTCCCTTCCATATGACTATAAATAAATTTTTGATATGAAAGAGTTGTAGTCAACACAACACAAAATGTTGCAAGCCGTTGGCAACTGCAATATTCTTGTGAGGAACCAAATACATATTTGACTTTAATTGGGCAAAATTGATTACATTTGAAATAAAAGAGTTTGTGAAATCTTTTGGCACCATCTGCTATTTTATAAGGCCGAATTTCTTTCAAAAAATTTATTTCGAACTTTTCTGATGGAGAAAAGTTTATTTTTTACCTTTTTTATTGGGTTACCCAAAATACAGCGTATAACAATAAAACATTTCAACTCGTAATCCATGAAGAACATACATATACAAGTTAACATACATATGATTTTATCATTTGCAATAAAAAAGTTAAAAGACCTATTAAAGGAAATGATAATTTGTTTTAAAATAATTAAGATTAAGTGATGGTTTTAATACATTATGCAGTAGAACCTTATTAGAACAAATTATGTATTAATTTTATAAAATTTAAAAATACTTTTATCATACTCTTATAATATACTACAATTGGCAACTTTCTGCAATTGACTAGTTTTGAACAGAATTCACAGTTTAAACCGGAACATTTCCACTTATTAAATTATATATGTACCAATTTAAATGATTTAATACAGTTCAAAAGATATTTATGCAGCTTAGCTCAACTATTTTTATTCAATCAAGATAACAATTTAAATTATCTAAAATATTTACTTTGACCGTTAAAACTATAGACATTACGAACAGGAAATTTACAAAACACGAAGATTCTGCGACATTCAGTCAAGTGCAATCATATGTAATACGGCGGTAACTATATCTTCAATGTTTTTAAATTTCAATATGTATAGGAAAGCAAAGAAAAGTTTTTAGAAGCAAAATAGTTTCTTTACCGGGATCTGAATTTAAACGATCAGATCATTTACGAATTAATCATAATGTTTTTTTTCTTTATAAAATGTACAGATAGCTTGAGATTTTTTTATGCATTGTAAATTCAGAAAAATGGCTTAATTAACACTTATAAAATGCATATTGCTTTTATAAAAATCATTGTCAATTGTAATGTAGACAAATAAATATTGTATTTTTGATTACTAAGCAAACTTTGTTCTCAAAAAAGAACTCTTAAATTAATATCAATTGTAATTCCTTTATTAAACATTGAAAATAATTTTCTATACTTTATTCATCTAAACAGGTAAGCTTAATATTCATAATGTTCTGAACTAAATAAAATTAAAATGTAATAGAAATTGATTTCAAAACTGCAGAAATGTATTACTTAAATCAAAAATAGTGATTATCATTTTTTTAAAGTTTTGTATGCAGCATTATCT
Source organism: Latrodectus geometricus (assembly GCA_026290005.1). Lineage (NCBI taxonomy): Eukaryota > Metazoa > Arthropoda > Arachnida > Araneae > Theridiidae > Latrodectus > Latrodectus geometricus. The sequence goes on from JAPDSC010142388.1 coordinate 7,873, forward strand.
TATGATTGTGAACCAATAATGCTTAAGATTAATTGGTTGGTTGGTTGGTTGGTTGGTTGGGTTTTGCGCCGCAAGGTCCAAAGAGGACAAGCTGCGCCAAAAATTAAGCTTTAAAGAAAATTGATAAATTTTAGACAAAACCCAAACTCACATTAAAAATATAAGACACAAAAATAAATGTATATATTCATTTTAAAATCCAAAAAAGTATATGAAAGTAAAATAAAATTCATAAAATTTAAATAAAATTAAGGAAACCAATTTCCTTTAAAAAGGAAATAAAGTTTCCGTGGGGTGACTCCACTACTAAATCATACATGGTTAAAAGGGGTCAGTTTGAAAATATTTAAAACGGTAAAGATTAAAATTAGGATATGAAATTAAAATATAAGACACAGTATATGGTTCATCACACGTTTCACACCAAGGATTAAATTCACTTAAAAACAAATTGTGTGTGAAACGTTGTGTCCGATGTGAAGGAGAGTTAAATGAACATCAGCACTTTGTAACGGTAAAACTAATGAAGGGATGACGTATGAAAATATGGCATGTAGTTTAGTTTGTAGGAGACCTGCATATTCCAGTACTCCTGCCATAGAGAAAAAAACAAAGTTTTTGACAACCTTTCTCACATCAATAAGAGGGACAGATGGATGATATAGAGTCGATGTTGATTTAGCAGCTGCATCAGCTATATCGTTGCCCTCCAGACCTACACGACTTGGGACCCAACAGAATTTAATATATCCCTTGCAAATAATGCTTAAGTTTTCATATTAGACTAATTTGACAAAAAAAATTGTATGATTAAACAGTTTTAGAACCTTAACATTAAACAGTTACAAGATCTCACTGTACAGGAAAAACATTGTGGGGTGAAACCAAGTTAATAACTGTACATCTGGTTTTATTGTTTATATTTAGCATGATAATGCAAACTAATTGGACAAAAAAAGATAATTACAAATATATATTTAAAAAATGAACTTATTCACAAGACTTATATTTATTTTTTTAGACAAACAGGTGCTCACTTTTATGCAAACTTTACAAAACGAGTCTTTTAAGAAAAATTGCAGAAATGTATAGCACAACATTTGCGTGTGTGGTAAGTATTGTTTAACCTTCCTTGATACAAAAAAAAGTTGTAATGTTGTTAACCTAATTTTTAACAAGTTTTTTACTTCCTAACAGAAAAAACATCTGATCAATGAATATCAACTGGCTTATCAAATGTCAGTAACTAAAGCCATTAATTGAATGTTGCAACAGAATGGATAACTGTACCTGTCTCACTAACTTTTGCTTTAATAATATTCAGAGCTATTTAACTTTGTAGGCACTGTTATTACTATCAGGTATGTTTGTAATAAATATTTATTTTCAGGATCTGTTCATTTTTTTGTCATTTCTTATACAAAATATATACTTAATAAATATTTTTGCTTGAAAATCTTCCTAAGTATTAAATTTCAATTAAAGAAACAAGATTTGTAGTTTAATTTTATCATGCAATTTTTCATCATGGCTCAATTAAAAAAATATTAAAAATCTTACTTTTAAATATTCACTAAAAAATTCATAAAGCAAATTTTACTCGTATATTTTTGCATTTGATTCCAGATTTATTAGTTTTCTTTAATCTTTTTAAATAATGCTTAAATTTTATTTATTTTTTTTTACACTGTTTAGATGCATTTTAATCTTTGAAAAATAAGACTCATTTAAATTATCTGACAACTTATAGAATTTTGCGTTTGATTAAAATTTCAACGCAACAATATAGTCTAGCTCAGTATTTTCCAATAAAGCTTTTTTTTTTTTAAAAAAAAAAAAAAAAAAAAACTACTTAGATGTTACTAAGACCAATGAAAAATACATCTTGTGCTGCAGATGATGTTCCTAATATGATGAGCAAGAAAAATGATTTCTTAAAATTGATGAAAGATGAAAATCCAAAAATGATTCTTGTGCATTGTGCAGGAAAACTTGGTAGCTAAAAAAATCTCTTCTGTTCAAAATGAAGTACTATATTCAGTAATAAAGTATATCAATGCTATTAAATCTGATACCAGATATGAAGGTATTTTGTTCAAGCTATTTTATGAAGGACAAAATGCAGACCATAGGATTTTTACTTCAAAACTGAAGTAAGGTGACTCTCTAAAGGGAACTGCTTAAGAAGATTTATGGAACTGTTTGACACTCTTGGTGATATTTTAAGCAAGAAACCTGAAATAAAGTATCTGTTAACAGTCGATGGTGAAGCAGTTGTGAGTTATTTAGCCAATATACTTGAAAAACTAAATATATTAAATTAGCAAGTTCAAGGAACAAATAAAACTATTGTTGATACAAAAGCGAAGATATTTGGTTTCATTACTCATTTAGTTATGTCAGAAATATGTTAACAACAAAAACTTTGAACAGTTTCATTGGCCCAAAAAATTTGAAGTAAATGGTACTGCTTTACTTGTTGTCAGTCATCTGAAAGTTCTATTGGTTGATTTAAAATAAGGATTTTTTTATTTAAAACTAATTGATTTACCAACATGGATAATGCAGTCAATGCTAGTGGATTTGTTTGATATATAAAATATTTGAGTATCAAGAAGAACTCGCAGAAATGCAGAATAATGTGTGGGTCAATTAAAACTAACTTAATTTATTTATTTAATATAAAATGAGTGATGGCATGGCTTTGGAAAGAAACAGAAATTAAATTTCCAAATTCAACCAAATGTGCAAGGAAACTTTTGTTACTGTTTCCCTCTTCATATTTAGCTGAATGTGGATTTAATGCAGTAAATGATTCACAGGTAAAAAAAATAATAATAAACAAATCGTCTCGATATGACAACAGGAAGACTTAAGATTGTACTAACTAAACTGAAACCTAACATAAGATCTCTGTGCAGCAAGTACAAGGATTAAAAATTTAAATTGTAGAAAAATCTTTATTAAAATTATTTCAAATTTAATTTTTCATTATGTGTTGAAAATTTTCTTACTGTGTTTCGTTAAAAATTTCCTAATGATTTCTTTCTAAAACCTATCATTTAAGTTTAAGCAAAAAATTCAGTTTAATATTAAAAATTATGTATGTGTTACATGGGGAGGCATAGGAATTTTAGAAAGGCTTAGGTGGGGCATGGCACAAAAAGATTGGGAAACACTGATCTAGCATATTTTAAACCTTCCTTCAAAGAAATAGGCAGGAATTAATTTCAGGAAGTCAATCTCAAATGTTTTAAAAATGTAGTTTTAATAAGGTACCTACTATTTTTAGAAGGTCTTGTTAAACTGTTACAATATGAAAATATAATCACAAAGAACACATCGAATCTTTAACATACTTACCAGTTTCTTTGGCAAATTTTTTTGATGGTGGCTCCAGCTCATTTAGGGAAGCTTCAATTTTTCTTTTACCTAAGCAAATGAAGCAAAAAATGTGAATTTCTTGAAGAAAATTAATTATAAAATGACATAAGTGCTGCAAACATTTTATGTCTTAATAAATTTAATTAGAAAGAAAACTGAAGTTATGATCACTGCATAAATTCTTAAATAAAAATGCTGTATTTTAAATTTAAAAAACTGATAATCACATAACTATAATAAATTACACTAATAAAACAACACATTACTCTATATAACTTCACTACTGCTATAACAAAAAATTAATATCAAAAATACTTAAGTATTGTACAATCTTTTTCCCAATCTATTATCTTAATTTTATAAATTAAACATTAAAATTTCTTTTATATGTTTAACTTAGTATCTAAGATTATAATACACATAATTGTGCCCACATTTAAAAAAATTTTACAATATTAGATCTCATTTTAAGGAACTTTAATAACTTCATCAAACATCAACTAAAGAAAGAACTGAACATTTCCCTCCTTACATTTAAAAAAATGTGACTATTGCATTTCATTTAACTATTTAATGAGATAATTTTAAAAAATTGATATCTATAAGTATTACACATTTTCTAATCAAACAAAATTAGTATTTATTTCAGAACTGCAAGTTAATATAAAATGTACATTAAATCAAATAAGCTACTCAATATATCAATAAATAAATGTGCACAAATGAAGAAATATTTTACAAGTGGCAAAATAAAAACCGAATTTCAATTGCAGACTTGCATTAATATTTATTTGTAATAAGTGGACATTGTTAAAAAAATTAAATTGTTTGCCAAAAACAAAGGATGCTCCTTTTTGTATTTTTTTTCTATTAAAAAATCTTCAATTTAAAGGAAAAAGGAAAAAAAATCACTCGATACTCACGGTTGTTGAATCTTGCTTTTGATTTAGCAAGTTCTGAAGCTTCCCGTTCTGTGCAGAAATTTAGCATCCCGCCTACAATAAAAAAAAAAAACTTATTACATGAAGTACAGAGTATCTTTCACATTTTTGTTCAAATATTTTTGGGCACTCTTCAAATCTAACATCTCATTGATCACAGTAATAAATGTTAGCATAATTTAAGTTCTATGATAAAGGAAAATAACTTTGGCACTGTCACTTGTGTTTGTTCTTGTTCAATGGTTGTCTTTGTACATTTTATATACACAGATTCTTTTGTTCTTAAACAAATCTTAGCTTAGCTACCAATATCTGTTTAATTTCTAGAGTTAAAAGTAATTTCACAGATACTAAACAATAGCGTCCAGAGTGAATTGCAGATTTAAAACTCAAGATCTACATCTGAATCTAAACTTTAAGTAAAACTGTCTTAGGATTGCAATCAATAAATGGAGAAATCTTCATCATGCAGATTAATCGAAAGGAATATATATTGACAACGGATTGTCAAGATGAATTACAATGAATAGTTTTTTTAAACTTCAAAAATTTGGATCTACAGGTGGCATCACTATTGCAAACAGAAAACCCTTTTCCCTCCTGAAAAAGAACTAAATCAAAAAATTAATTGATGGTTATGTCCTAGATACAAGAATTTAATTTCTGCATTTGCTACTCATGTCAGACACCAAAATAGCCATTTGGAATCGACATATAAGTCAAAAGAACACAAATGTTTGTTCTTTACGATTTGGTTAACCTTCAACAATCATTATTTACTCACAAGAGCTAATAGGGCTATTTTTGCAAGCAAAAGCCAATGCTACAGTTTAAAGTGGATTCCATTCAAGCCCGAAGAGGGATTCACACCTGTGAACTGTTCAACTAAAAGTAAGAGCACAAATGATTTAGCTACTAGTACTGCTGTGTTCTTCTTGGAGCAATTGAGATGAAGACTATAAGGCAGAACTGATGTTTGCACTGTAAAAGAATCTGAAGATGAACATAATCAAGTCAGATGATTATTTTTGACAGCTTAATTTTAACATTGGGGTAATCAAAGTCATTATGAAGCCATGAAATTAGCAACTGAATATTCAAGATCAGTATGAAACATGCACATGTGGCAAACTTCATAGGTTAAGTTTTAATTCACTATAATTAAAAAGATTAAAAACATTTTAAAAACAAGAACTTATTTTTTACAGGTTTATGAAGAGCACTTGATAAATTATTTAGAATACTTCAGTGTTGTGGTCTTCAAGGACCATATCTAAATATCATTGTTTCTTTAACAGATTCCAATTCTATTATTTGGTCCCGAGATGTTACATTTAATGAAAAACTTTGAAATTGAATATTCAATACTAGAACAAGACTGTGAATCTAAAAACCACCATCTTAATTCTTGGATTCACTATCTTGTTCTGGTGAGGAAAGTTATGATTATCATCTGGGAATGATCCTATAATGAAAAACATTAGATATTAACTAAGATAATAGTCTCATTCTTAGTGTGATGTATTTGATAAATATTGTATTCAATATAGTCTAATTAGTAAAGCTGTATCTGTCAACAGTAGAGATAACTTTTAGGAAATTGATGTGCTACAGGACGAGAGCGATCTGATGAAATTAACTTACTATTGTTGCAACTAATAA
>JAPDSC010142388.1:13869-25912 GCA_026290005.1 Latrodectus geometricus
ATACTTATAAAAATTTGGAGACATACACAACTACATTACTGTCCATTTTTATCTTAAAAGAATTTAATGAAAAAAGATCTAAAACAAATATTTAAAAACATTTTTCTTTATAGAGAAGCTATAACCTATATTTAAGCAAAAATTGAAATTTCACAAAGTTGCAACTCTTAATTACTTACAACAAGCAAAAGTGTTTTAGTTTTATATTAAAAGAAATAATTTTAACAATATCAGTTATGTTTGTTCTCTAGTTACTTTAATACTGTTTCTAAATAAATCTTAATTTAGCTTCTTATGTAAGACTTTCATACACTTTTTTATAAACTGACTAATAAACTCACATTGAACAATTTTTTCTTTTAGATAATTGTCATCAAAATGTAGCTTTGTCGTTTTACACCATATACAATGAATTAGTTTCTTATTTCCATGAAAAAAATGTTTAAGGATAGAGTATCTCAATTCTAGAGTTCTCCTAGCTGCTCACAATGGTATCTCCAAGGCTACTGTAGCGAAAGCTACATAATTAACATCCAAAGATTTTGTAGCTCTTCAACAATCTAATTCAGCTCTTCTAGCGATTACAACTAATGTATGAATCTGTTGACATAACCTAAAACATCATATATGACATCTGCAACCAACTATTGTCTTACGTTTGTGATAGCACATTGTAACCTGCCAAAAGCAGTCCAAAATTTATTGTTTAAATGATTCTATGTAGTAATTCTAAAAGCCATTTGCACGGCTGAGGTTTCTTTACTAAAAAATAGAATATTCTCAATACAGATTTCAGAACTTGCACTTATTATCTGAACAATTCTCCTTACAATTAAACATTAACGCAAAAATTTAGATAGTTTTTTTCAGTCATACAATATAGCATTGGCCTTTAATGTAACAATCGATAACTTATTATACAAAGCAAATATATGTTGAATATTTTTTTTTTAGTCATTAAACTTCCAATTCCATTTACATATGGATATTGTCACAAAACTCTACTGGTTTTTTATTTTTTTTATTTATTATTTTTTTAAGAGATTAAATGTCCCTTTAAAGTGTTTTTATTTATTAAACATCAATGATGAGGAAATAAACAAAATATTGGACTTGTATTTTACTTAAAAATTAGTATTTGATAATAATATACAAAGAGAAAGTAAACAGCAGGCTTGTCAATTTCAAGATTTCACTATCGATTTAATGACGACAATTCAGAATATTTGTTAGTTAAAGATTAAAGAGCCTTATGTAATTTATCTCTATTTACATTTCTTTTACAGAACACCTTATTCAGTCAGAACTTTCCGCTTAAGATAAAATCCAAAAACTAAACATCCATATTTAAAGTGGAAAATCAAAGCCACAAGTTGCAAAAAAAAAAAAGGGAGGGGGGTTAAGGGTTTTGTTCCATAACCTTTTTTCTGCAAATCAGCAAAATTGGAAATAACCCAAATACCCCATATAGACAGGAAACTTATTTCTAGTAGATGCTTGAATAAAAATAATTTCGTATTACTGTTATAGTGTTAACTCAGTGTCAAAAAATTATAGAAAAAGGGCAAAAATTCTACTCTTTACTTAACTATTATTTGGTTAAAGACTACTTCAAAAATTTTCAATTCTTAAAAATTATTTCAGTGTTTTAATTTATTCAATATTTCGAATTTTAATGAAATGTTCATAATGTCTTTCTGGTTTAAACTAATTAAATGCTAAATTTTAGTTTATACATGGCAAGTTTAAAATATTTCATCTTTATTTTCATAAAAAATTTTTTAAATAATCCACAAGATTATTTAAAATTTCTAAACTTCAGCTAAAATTAAAAATCAATAAAAAAATTTTTTAAAAAATTTAGGAAATAAAATTGCTTTCTGCATACTGAAGCAAAAAATTAATACCAATGCTAGTAATAATAATAAAAGAAATACTCACACTCCCTGCATCGTTCACACATGTAATGTGATGGCGTTGGCAGTCCATAGACGCAGGAGACTAAAAATTGAGAAATTATTAAGCACTGCCAGTAATTTAATAACCAAAAACATTTCCTATAAAATTAGCATAATTCAATAATTTATATTGTATTACAAAAATTTAATTTTATTACACTATTCTTTAAAGCATATTTGAAAATTAGTTCACAATGTGAGCTCTAAATACTTCCAATACATATTACAATTATATATAACAATTCTCTCAATAATTATATTAATTAACTATCCATAGATTTAAATACCATATAACTGATTACAAATATATTTATAACCAATACGCAATTTTTTTTAAAAATAATTTTTTTTATATTTATTAATAACATGAGATCAATGAGAATTATCCTTAGTTTTAACAGTTGCATTTGTGAGAAATGTGAAATCGCCACTATAGGGCGAATACAATAAAGAAAGTTGATATACGTCGACCAAGGCAGAGTCGGTCATAGAATGAAGAAGCGCGATATTCAATAAACTTGTTATTTGTTACTGAATTGCAGACTTCTTTTAGAACGTCCATGCTTCTTTTAGAACATGGTTACGTGTAGAAGTAATTCTAATAAGAAAATTAGTTAAGTTGATACATGTAGCTTCAATTTCAGAAGTGGAATGTTTTTCCTTGATAGTTTTACGTTTGGTTTTCGTTTCGATACGGATTCATGTTGCTGTGAATTATAAGACGGAATATGCTCCATCTTTGCCAAATTCATAGATGTCAGGATTAATTCTGTGTGAATAAACCAAGAATTTATGATGGAAGGTTCTTGAAGTTACGAGTTACGTCAACATTGGATAAAAATGAAAGTGTGCTCAAGTGAGTGATCATATTTTATTTGCACTTTTGAGTTCTGCTTAGTTTAACATGGCTTCGTTTCTGGCGAAAAGAAAAAAGATAGATTTAATTACTTTAGCTACTGAATTGGGAGAAAACGTTCCCCAAGATTCTAAAATAATAGAATTCAAGAATATAATTATTAATTCTAAAAATTATGATGAAGAATTTGTTAAAGTTCTATTTGAAGGTATTATTGAAGATCGAAAACAGGACGAAGAGGCAGCTCGAATTTCTGAGATAGAAAAATTACGCTTACAAGAAGAAAATGCAGCTCGCGAGTTTGAGCTAGAAAAATTACGTTTGCAAAATGAATACATGATGAAAGAGGAATACATGATGGACGGGCTTTGAAGAGGCATTTATTACTGCTATTTAGTAATCTGTCACATAATTTGTCATTTGATAAAATCTGAAAGCAATAATAGAGACAAATTCTCCCTTCTGCACGATAGGGAAGGCTCAAAGGCCTCTGCATAGACTAGGTATAGGAGACATACAAAAAGCTCCTAAACACAATCTCAAAGCCAAAGATCAAAGACATCTTTTCTGCAAGCTGATAATGTGTGGAAGGAAAGTTAAACGTTTATCGAATACTATACCAAGACATTATATTCATCTTGAAAGCGGATAAGAGTACCATTGAAAACCAATTCTGTGTCACGATGATGAGGTCATTTGCAGAAGTGTATATCTACTGTTTTTTGTGCAGAAATTGCAAACCCCAATTTTTTTTTTACTGCTCAACAATATTGTTAATAGCTGTCTGGAGTTGTCTCGTGAAGAGGTTCATGTTTCTAGCATAACATGAGATTTGTAAATCGTCAACTTGAAGATTCTTCCACACAGTTTGTGGGATTACTGCTAAAAATGGTGTTGATAGCTAAAACAAAAGTGTCACACTTATAACAGATCCCTGAGGAATTCCTTCCTGCAATCAGAAAAAGTGCCTCCTAGTCATGCTCTGAAAGTCTGTTTTAAAAATTGTTGTAGAAAAATGGGTAAATGTCCTTTAAAACCAAGATTGTAGAGATTCTTTAAAATACAATCTCTCCAGATACATCATATATGTAAGAATGTGTACCTGGAGAGTGTAGAAAAAAATATATGCCTTATAGATGTAGAAAAAATTCAACACCAAATGATTTTTAGAAAGGCAACATGAATATCTGTTTCTAGTAACATTAAATTATCAATTGTGGATCGTGATTTCCTAAAGCCACTTTGTAAAGGAGAGATATAGTCATTCTTTTTCAGGATGTATACCAATCGTATATTAACAATTCTTTCAAATAGTTTGCCCATGTAACTAGTCAAGGCAATCGGTTGGTAATTTTGTGAGTCTTGTGTATCTTTACCTGGCTTTGGTATTGGAATCAATGATACGTTTCCAATTATCTGGAAATTTATGTTCTTTCCAAATTCGATTAAACATGTAGAGAATATACACCTAACCCAAGGATGTAATCCTTTCACTTAAACCCTAGCAGACTAGCTACAAATGTAGTTAGGTACCAACTGATTGATACACTGGGGACCAAAGTGAGCCACCCTTCCAAAGGGTTGCCCCACACAGCCAACAAGTGGGGGTTTTAATTGTTCTCGAGTAGCTGAAAGCAAACAGGCTAGAGCTGTTCATGGGGAGCTCCAGTGCTTTCAGTAGAGGGATGGAAAATTTAAAAAAAGAATAGAAGTGAGAGGAAAAACAGTAAAAATCCCTGGGTACCTCGGGATTGGGACACCCATGCTCATCTAAAGAGGGTGTCCCCATGAGGGGGCAAGTTAATTTGAACATGCTTAACTATTGACCTAAAATCTGAGCAACTAACAATTCACATTTACTATGACATATCTTGAACAAGAAAAATGTTTTAAGACTTCATTAGACTTTCACTATGGAATTTTATTTTTGATTGATGCCAATCATTACGAATTAGAGCATTTAAATACATTATTAAAACTTAATAATATTTGACACTAACCAAACTAAACTTTTGTTAAAAACATTTAAACTTTAAAAAAATTGAGAGGCAATAACTTTTATTTTAATTAAAATTTGGCTAAAAAAAATTAATTCACATACCAATTCCAAATTTTTAGATCATTAATTTTAAAAAAAAATTTAAAATAAAAGCACGATCACTAAAATGCAACATTTAAATCTAAATTGCTTCAATTGGTGACATTTGATGCAATTTCACTAACAAATGAAATTGATGAAATACATATAAATTCAATTATTTTTAAAAATATGAGAAATAACAAGGGTAAAAAGTGCTTTTATACTTCGATCTTTGAAAATAAATTCTTAATGAATAGTTATTTCTACTTTATATCAAAAGTATACTTACGGCGGTGATCTGCATATTTGTAAAACTCCACCACCATGCTGCATTTGAGGCACTGCACCTCATAGTCGGAGAACTGGAATCGCCTCACCGCTTCTAAAACATTAAATAAAAATTAAAAAATCTGAACTGATATAATGAATACTACAAACAAAAAATTTAAAAATAGAAAATATTTATTTCATTAAAATAAAGGTATGACGAAAATTATCAAGAAGAATCTTTTATTTCATATAAAGCAATTTAAAAAAAAAAAAAAAAAAGAAAGAAAGATTAAAATATACAGTACTGAGTGCATCTACACTTAGCTAAACAATCTCATAAAGTACATTTGCCATCGCATAGTGCATAGTTTAAATGTGTAACTCGAAAAATACCAAGTACCTTGTCTGATAATTATGCATGCATAATCAGAAGTATATCCATTACACAAGGTTGAATAGCGACAGAAATCATATCTGTAACTATACAACACTGAAGTGTTCCTACCAGTAGGCAACAGTGATCGCATTATAATGAACATTTAAAAGATTTTTCAATTACAAATACATAATTCTCAATAAAGTTTGATCTCTTTGGATCAACATTTAACAGACAAAAATGTTGGGTGTGCTCCTGATATAACCTCACTGAATATTGACAGTACAATTCTTGAGTAAACATTAGAAGCACTTAATCATTCATATCCAGTTATACAATAATTGACATAAGAGAAACTAATTTTCCATTTCAAAAGCACAATTCAAGCAAAGTTGAAAATTTTTGTTACTGAGAAATATCAATGCTAAATCATTTAGCTTTGCCTTTCCAAAAGACCTTAACAGACTGACAATCTGTTTGACATGAAGCTCTTATGTAAAAGATTAGAAATTTAAGTTTTGGTAATTGTGAAGCATGAAACATTAAAAAGACTTGATCTACATTCCTCAAAAGTATCATTTCACTTATAGATTATTGGACAGCAATCTATTTTTCATACAAACTAGAATGCATCACTAACAACTAAGCCGATAATCACATTTTACTACTGTTTTACAAAAATGTAACATCTAAAAACCACTAATTTCTTTTGATTTTAATATTCAAACAAATACAAAAGTGTAGGTTAAAACTTGAAATTAAAATTTAAAAAATATAAAGGAGGATTTTCTTTGTTGTTTAATACTGTCAGATCCTTTGAAGTTAACATTAATAAGTCACTTGCAGAAAATAAAGCAAATTGATAAAATAAGCACACTCATAGCTCACTGCATTTTAATCTTTCATATCTATGTTTTTCTAACAAAAAATTTACAATACAAATACCATTATCAAAGTTGCCCCAATTTACTAAATAATATAATTTAAAACTTTCTTCAAAGTTACCCTATTTCATTAACTACCTAATTTCAGTTGTAATATAACCATAAAGCATAAGCATTATTAAAATTTTTCAGGCATATTATGCACTATCATCAGACTGAGAAGTGTTGCATATATTTATAAAGAATTTTAATCTATTTAATCATATACAGCTCTCAAACGTGAAAGTTTAGGAATGAAAGTGAAGAATTTAAATAAAAAAAATTGTGATTAAGAATACTAGGAAAAAATTTTAGACTTTAAAAAGGAGCAATTTTTCCTAAAATATTTTTGAAATGTTAATATTTGGCAATAAAATGAAGTAATAAAAGACTGGTTTAAACCAATTCCACACAACCAGGTACGTCTAATGGACGTCCAAGAAAGGTTATTCAGTGGATATTTCCTGGTCGACAACTATGGATGTCTAATAGAGGTCCATTAGACGTCAACTAATGGACATGTATGGATTAAAAATAGACGTCTACTGGTCATTCACTGTGGACGTAATCTGGATATTTATCTTAACTAGCGAAGATTAACAATTTAGCAGTTATTGTAGATGGAATATGAATACAGTAGAAGTCCGATAATCCGGCACGTTCGGGACCGGCTCGGTGCCGGACTACCGAAAATTCCGGTCTGTCGGATGGTAATTATAAGAACAATAGGTTAATAATTAAACTACAAATACAGTATGCAAATACATACAACAAAGTTTATTTTACATTTCATATAATGTATGTACATGTACTGTAAAACATATTTCACTTAGATTTAAAAAAGTCATGAATGTCTTTTTGTTTTCTTGACTTTTGGAGTTTAGTTTAAAATTTATTTCTAATGATATGGAAATCAATAATTTCTGAAGCACTGTACTAGCCTCAGCAAAAGAGATAAACTTATTTAGTGATGTTGCAGCTTCTGCCCAGCTGATTTTTACTTTTCTTCCATTTCGGCATTTGAGCCACTTTATTTAGGCTTAGGTTATGAAAACATGGTCACCCTGTGTACAGTTAGAACGAAAATCACTTTTTTTATAAACAGTTTCAAAAGTTACGTTTACTATTGACTAACCGGCCGCTAATTGTTTCCGAACAATACCGAGCGCTTCCGGATGATCTCGAACCACCCAGAAAACTTCCGAATAGCTTTCGAGCGTTTTTATTTCCTTTACAGACATACTTTGGGAGAAAACCAAAATTTTTACAATTTTCCGGAGCGATGCGGGACTATCGGGCATTCCGGACTGTTGGATGCCGGATTAATGGACTTCTACTGTATCTAAGTTTATTAAGTAAATTAATATACATATACACTACTTTAAAAAATCCTTTAGGTATGGTTTATTATAAGAGTGATATTTTCACATTAACTTGCTAATACATTTGACATTAAGAAATTTATTTAACAAACTTCGAATAATTTTTCGGTGTGACTATTTTGTATTGTATTAATCATTGCTTTCTTCCAATTTTATGAAAATAATCGTTTATTACACTGATTACACAATGAACTTCAAGCACAGAAAATGTAAAAGAAAGAATTTAATGTGAAGATGTTTGTTAAATCGTAATTTTTTAATTGCGGATTAACTTTTTTATATTCTTTGTAAACATATTTATTTAGATCAAGGAAACTTGTTAAATTTTTTTTTTTTTAAAGATTAGAACCATGAATTTCCTTTAGATAAGTTAGCTAAAGACCAAAAATAAAAGTTGTCAAGTTTTGTTAACGAATAAATTGTGAAAGAATTCTAATTTTATTCTTGATAGTTCCATTGCAAGTTATAAGTAAAAGGTATTTTATTTCTAAATATTGTGTGTTATTATCTTATTATTTAGGCCTTTATTAGAAACAGTTCGATAAATTTAACAGTTTTTTCTTAAAATATTTTTAAGGATGGAAGAAAATAATTGTTAATTATTATTACCAGTGGAATTAATATTTGTTACAGATACTGTGTAACTTAAATGTACACAACTCAAGTTAGCAAGAAAATTGTTTTTGTAACATATATGTAAAACATGAAAATTTAGTGACCTAATATGTATAAATAAATATTTAACTTAAGGAAATTTAAAACTAGTTTATTTTACATCAAATAAATCCTTATTGCGTTTCTTAGTTAAATTTTGGCTCGGGGCTTAACTGAAAATAGTTGTATGGAATGAAATGTAACTTATATTGAGATGTTGGACTTTGCCAAAACTTAAAATAATAACTACCGTATTTTCCTGTATATAATCCGCAGCGGCGTATAATCCGCGGCAATTTTTTTTTTCCGGCGAATAGTCTAAAATATGTACTGCTGATAATATAGGTGTTACATAAAATAAAAAAATGCACAGTAGGATTAAAAATTTAATAGTATAGAAAAAAGGCATTTATTATGAAAAATATCAGTCTAGATCCAGTTCATTGCAAAGTGCGATAAACTTGAAATGAAAGCACAAGATCGATCAAAAGCGATAATTTTGAGAAGAGTCGTAAAACTTATCGATATTTAGCATCTAATAACTTTTAAAATGATGTTAGACATATTTAAATTAATATATATTTGCTTCATTAATATTTAAATTAAGGAAATTTACAAATTGCGTATTTTATACAATTTTTTTTTTATACCGCGTGTGCTTTGTTTTTCACTTCACATTAACACATTTGACGCCATTGTTTTTGTTTGCCTTCGCTATAGCTTTTAATTTAAAATCTGCTGTGCAACTTAAATATGACGCTTCCATATGACGATATACGATATGAATATTTTCAAAACAAAACAGCTCACGTCAAGGCAAATTGCAAAATGACGTTAGCGAATTTACAACCGTAAAATCTTTAAGAGGAACCGAATTCGTTTTTGAACGTAATTGCACAAAGCCGATTATAGTTTAAATAACTCAGGTGTGTCCTGGTACCACCTGTTATTTATTTTATGAAACATAAAAAGTATTTCTTTCAAAACTTTGTTATAAGCTTTTCTGATGAATATTTTTTTATCAGATAATCCGCGGCGGCGTATAATACGCACCACGAAATTCGGAACTTTTTTAACACATAATCCGCGAATTATATACAGGAAAATACGGTATATATCATTTTGAAATTCTAATAACAGTATTTGTAATTAACTGAAAGCAATTAACACTGAATTTATTTATAAAGTTTCTCAATATAGTTCACTTAAGAGATAACATTTTGTTCTAGAATATTTTTTGATTCTAGAAAATGAGTGACATTTCCTTTTTTGAAATTGTCATTTATGTTATTGTTAGATGTAGAAAAAATATTTATGGTATTGAATCTCCCTTTTTTTTTTTCATTTTCCCTGTGTAATTTTTCTTAAAAGTTAATATTTACAATTTTTGAAAGTTTTTTTTTTATTTCTGTATCATTTTATCCATTCTATATGTGTTATCAATCAAGAATGCAAGTATTTCAACTCTTCAATATTAAATTTACAGAGTTTTCAAGCATTATAGATTTAATTTTTTTAATTGATTTTATAATTAATCCATTTATGAGATACTTCGTAATGCATCACTTTATGGTGCTTTAACTTAAATTATTTTACGATGTATACAGTTTTAAATGCTATACTGTTGAACTTACAGTTTCACATTTAAATTGTGATCATAAGTGATTTTTTAAATTTATATTTCAGTATACCATTTTATAAATATTTAATGTAAATTTTACTTCAGTTTTCATTGCATAAATTCCATATTCCTATTTTTATTAAGTAAGTATACATTAGAATTAAAATGTTACACAATATTTATATTTTTATATGACATTTGTAGAACTTCATGTTTTTATGATTAAATTGAAATTTCAATCTGTTGTAATTTTTTTTCTTTCAAATTCTTAGGCTTTTTGTTTATTTTGATATACATGCGAAAAAATATTACTTTTATATTTGTGTTACTGCACATAATTTTATGAATATAAATTTAAGTAAAATTATTGTTGTTGTTTATTTTGTTATATCATGGTGCAATTTCCATGACACTAATTTGGCTTGGCATAAATTGGCTGCGTTGAAGGTAATACATAAATACCAAAAATAACTAGTTATGTTTATTTTCAGTTTATAACTAAGTAGGATTCTACTGGATGTCTTCTGGATGGTCTACTGGATCATTTATGGACGTCCAGTGGATGTCACTGGACAACGGTGGATCATCCCCAATAGCATTAAGTGGACGTCCAATAGACTTTTTTGTGTTATGTGGGATGTCTTATTTCCAATTGCTTTTGTTTAATACAATTATAATAAATGCAAATCCACAATTCACTATAAAATTACATAAACATTTACAAAAATGAATAATACAAAATATATAATACATATTTGCATGTTGAAACCCTTTAGACATTTTCAAGAACTAAATGAATTACAAGATTGATAAATATTCAATAAAAATTGAACTTCGTATTATTGAGTTTCAAAACACAAACTTCTATTTATCCACCCTGTCTAAGCTAACAATCTCTAAGAGTCAAATTATAATTTTTACAAACATTACTTTACTTTAAATTGTTATTTAAATTGAACACAATCAATTTTAAAGTTAACATATATCAATGTTCACAAATTAAAAAAAAACACCGAACCATGCGATAAAAACCTATAAAAATATTTTAGTTGGAACATTGTCCTATTTTATATTTCAAAAGCAATCACTGAAATTAGGTTTATCTATTACACATTTTGTTATAAATTACAAAATATAGATACAACAAGCAATCTTCTTTGAACACCTCTAATATTTTTGCTAAATGTTGTAAGCTCAACACTTAATATTTCATACCATTCATAATTACCAGTATTTAAAAATTTTGTACTTAAACCAGTATTTAAGTTACAAGTATTAATACGTTATGAAAACTTCATAGAATTAAGAACTTTTGAGCTTTCTGCACAAAACACTAGCAGTAACATTTTCTTTAGGAAAAGAAATGCTGATGCAGATAATGAGGCATAATATAAAACAATGTTTGTGAATATAGATCAATTTTTCACGCCAAAAATCAGGGTATCCATTTCAATCAATAAATTATATAAAATCAGAACTCTGAAAATATTTAAATAATCAAAAATATTTAACTACCATATTTTCCTGAAATAATCTGCTGCAGAGTATTATTCTGCAAGACTTTAAGAGAGCAGGGAGAAAAAAAAAGGAAACTTAATCTGCATTTTTTCAGCTATTAATATACACTGCTGATAATGTGGTATCACATAAGAAACTCGGGATTAAAAATATTGAGTAGAAAAAACAATTGTGAAAAATCTATTTAAATCTGCCTCATCGCTAAGTGCCAAGTACTGAAATGAAAGCACCAGATCGATTAATCGAAGAATGATAATTTAGATAAGACTGTACTTAAACTTAACGCCATTTAGTTTTTAATAACTTTTAAAATGTGAGGTAAGACACTTTAAAAATAAATGTTTCTCTAATAATTCAGTGAAAAGAAATTGATTTTCAAGTGTGTATTAAATACATTTTTTTTTT
>JAPDSC010142403.1:0-16401 GCA_026290005.1 Latrodectus geometricus
AGTTTAAATTTTTGACTGAGTTTTAGAACAAGAGCATATTGGTAAATTTATGTGTAATTCATAACAAATTTTAATGTGTTAAGTTTCATCCAAGTAATGAAGTTTATACAAAAGTAAATCATGTATTTTTTTGAAATCAAATATAATTTGTTTCTATTTTTAAATCTTGGTTTATTATTTCTGGGAATGATTTCAGATTTTTAAGAGAAATTAAAGTAAGTATTAATATTACAATTTATTTAAAAATAATTCTTTGTTACAATCAGTGATTGATTTATACTCTATCTAATAAAATTTATTTTACGGGATTATTTAACAGCTGACAATAATGTATTCTTACAGTAAGGGTCATTTATTAATTTTTAAGAATAATCTTAATATACTGTATCAAAACTACTAACAGGTATAATGTAAGTATTGTATCAGGTAATATATATCATATATAAATGGTAATATACATCAAGCATATAAATAAGTACTATTGTATTAAGTATTTTAATAGATTTTATATTTGATATATTCATTAAAAATATTAGTTATTATATTAATACTGCAAAAATCATTTTCGTATTGTTCTTCTATATATATTCAGTATATCCAACTATATAAATCCCAAACTATAATTTATGAGATCATTTTGTAATATTTATATGAAATACAACTTTTAAAAAATGTAAAATTTTTGTTGAAATATTAACAATTAAACTTTCTAACCAGAGAACTCTCGGGATGCGAATATTTTTCATTGAGTTATTTTTTTTCACTTAATGCATAAAATTAATCAGCTAAAACCTATAGAAGAGAAGGCTAACTCTCAGTCAGTAAGGGTTTTATTTTCA
Source organism: Latrodectus geometricus (assembly GCA_026290005.1). Lineage (NCBI taxonomy): Eukaryota > Metazoa > Arthropoda > Arachnida > Araneae > Theridiidae > Latrodectus > Latrodectus geometricus. Next base: position 840 of record JAPDSC010142403.1, read on the forward strand.
CATTCATCAAGAAAGATTTAACTATTGACAGCTCATGTTTTTTAAATTGAATTCATCTAAGATCAAGAATAAACCAAAGTTCAAAATACATCAGGCAAGAAGTACTTTGTATTCATTGAAAGGGAGAGAAAATGGTTGTTTTCAGCTTATCCACCTTGAGAATTATTTTTCAAAAGAGTAGACAATTAAAAACTTTTTAATCATTTTGTAATTAAATTAAATTAATTTTTCAGCATGGTAATTTTTTTTCTGAAGCAAGTTTATGGCATGTTTACAAGCTTATAAACACAGCTAAGATTCGATTCCAATTAAATATAAATATGGTTTTAAATATATATATTTGTCTTAAAATTCTTTAAAACATTTTTGAGAAGAAGTTTTGTTTTACTATATGGCCAGTTGTTATTTATAGATGTAAAAAGTGAAGTTTTCTTGGTTTTCTTTAGCTGCATTTTAATCACAATTTCTAAGCATTATACTCCTACATTTAAATTAATCCACAAGGTATAATGGATACTGTTTAACTAAATCATGTTGGGCACATTAGTCTACGATAATAGTAAAGGTGATTGATGTGTAAGGTAATGAATTATATAGAAATTGATTTCGTTTCTAAACATGTACATAATATTTCTCTCTTTATACTAATTATCAGCATTACAATTAATTAAATTATAGTAAAATAAACCACTTCAAGATTTGATTGTTTTACTTAATAATGAGAAAAATTAAATAAGAGACGTATTTAAAATTGCAATATTATCAATAATTTAATAAATATTTCATAATTTTGTGCAAAATATTTTGTCTTTTATGTTGTTTCAAATATATAGCATAGTTCAAATTGATGTTTTATACATTTAACAAGTCTAAATTTTAGGCAGTTTGTTTTCTCAACAATCGATTATTTTATTAATATATCAAACATATGATAGCACAAAATAAAAAATTCAGGAACTTTTCATTTCAGAAGTTGTCAACACTGTAAGTCATAACACTTGTGACATTTACTGACTCCAATATATTTTTGCATTGAATTTTCTATTCATTTCAAAATTCTAGTTGGGTATGTTTGAGATGAGTTAAATACAAAGTAAGAGTTTATCTTTAGAATATAAGAGATGAGTTGTAAACAGCATAATTCTTATATCGATTACGTTTGTGCAATTGAAAGATATAACTCTATTAACATTTTAAAAAAATGGAGGAGAAGAATGGGTTTAAAATGAAAATTGATAAAAAATAATTTTAATTTTTTTTTTAAATTAAAATATTGATACTCAAACTTTTGATAATGTTTAAAAAACTATCTATATTTCTATATGCATAAAAACACAAAAATATACTATACACTTAATGGAAAATTATTAAAAAGATAAGAAGTTTTTATTGTCAAGTAGTATGATAAAACTTGTATGATAAATTTAGTGTAAAACTGGAAATCTGATTAATTGTTTTTGTAATGAAATATTTGTTTTTGTAATAAAATGTATTTAAAATTACGTATTTCCGTAAACCACCAATAAAGTAACATGATTTATTATTATTACTGTACACATTTATTTTTTTTATTCTGGAATACACATATTTAGGTAGTTTATTCAGTTTCAATAATATGCTGAAATATTGTTGAAAGAATTAATTTAATAGTTAGAAACAAATTTACATAATTTATTTACAAGCAATTATGAATATACTTAATTTCTTTAGTTTATCTTTGAAAAATTATTTGAATAATTTTAAATATGTACACTTCACATTTTATTTTTTTATTTAAAACAGTGATATATTATGGGAGACAAAAATTTACATTTAACATATTGATCCAACTTCATCGAAGTATATATTTTTACAGTATAATAGCCAGACAACACCTTTGACAAATACTTGAGCATTAAGTATTAATTATTAAACATTAACCTTATCCATAAAAGTCATTGGTTCACTTTGCATTGACAAAAAATAACATGGAAATTTTGTGGAATATCTTCTTTAGTTTTGAAAAGGAAGAAAACTACGCTTAATATATTATTCATACTTCTTTAATGATAACAAAATTTAATATTATAAGTGAGTACATTATGAATGATAAGCTCATTATGAATAAATGAAAAGTATGTTCTTTATTTACTTGAAAATTATGTTTGTATTGATTTTTACTTCTTTTTTCCTTATACTAAATAAATTTCTGACTTATATTTTTTATGTATTTATTAAATCATGATTTAAAAGAATAATCAAATTTAGTAAATGAAATGTTTAATAAAAAATTTATAAATTTAGTTTTCAATTTTAAATAAATATTTATAGAATACCTTAGATATCCCTATATTTTTGTTTTATTTCGTGCGTTTAGTGTTGTTTCTTAGAATATGGAAAGAGATTATCAAATAGATCTTTGTTTCTCATGCACAATAAAATAGAAATGTGTCTCACATAATCAAGAGATTTTTGGCCTTATATGAAATAAAATTTATAACTAGATTACACTAATTGAGAAAAATTAATACTGCCAAGTAAAGTTAATTACTATGTTTCATTGTTTTGTAATTACAATTTTAATAATAATGACAGTTTGACTTCTTCACATACCACTAATTTATTAACTAATCAAAACTTGCATATGTTTCTTGACTTGTTTCATTAAAATTATATTAAACAGATTTAATAAAATAACAAGAAAGAAATTGTAAAATCATATTCAAAGTAAATAAATATTTTTAAAAGCTGTTGAATATCATTAGTACAAACATATTTTTAATTCAATCCATTGAATTTTTCATTACAAATAATTTTTGTTTCAATTTCTAAAACGTATATAACGTGGTAATTTTTTAATGCATAATTTAACAGAATGAAAATGTAAACTAGTGCATATTAGCCTTTTGGTGAGATGGAGACTTTTTATTTCACACAATTTAATAAATGAAAAAAATTAAGCAAGTTGCTAAAAATTTTGAAAATGTCATATCGCATTGTCATAAAATTAATTTTCCTACATGACTTTCCCAACTTCAGACGAGCCTAGCAGCGGAACGTTTAAGAGCTCGAATCTTCGGTTCAACTGAGCGTGGGTTTGAACCCCACCTTGAACTTATGAATTCATTGTGATTCGGAATCCACGTTAAGACGTAGGTCCTGGTCTGTTTAGACTCATATGCAAAAATGCTTGTTGAGTGACAAACTGTTCACCTTTTGGCCTACAATCAACTTTTTCTTGCTGTACTTCAGACCTTTATGACTAACCGAAATCACATGCATTATAATATTAGTTTTATATATAAAAGTTGTTTGGTCATTTTTGTTACTATTTATAAGATATTAGGTCTTATAAAAAGTCATGTATATATAAATTTATGCTGTCATTTCTACAGTTTTTTATACTTCTGTTTAAAGTTATAAAAAGCTTATTTACAAATACACTTATGATATGAGTAAATATTTCTGTGTTCATTTACATCTCCGTTTACGAGATCTCAGAAATAAATGTAAATAGATCATTAATATATGCTCCATTATTTCATTTAACTTTATTCTCATAAATTATGATGTCAAAATTATTGAAATTAATCTAGTTAAGTGCTCAAAATAGGTATGAATTGTGTTACATAATGTTGGACATTTCATCATCTTTATGGTAACAAAGCTATTTATTATAATGAATAATTCTATTCACTTAGTGAATAAAGTTAAAATGATTTGCTGAAATGAAATTTTGAAATATATTTTAAAAATGTAATTTTCAACATAGTTGAAAAATTATGGCATTAACAACATAAATTTCTAGAAATATATTCTATTATTTGAGATTCAGTAAAGAGAAAAAAGAAAGAGAAAATTCAATGATCAGTTACAAATAGATAGTAATGTATGTATGATTTAGATAAAAATGAATGGGATAAAAATGCAGGAAGAATATAATTAAATAAAATATTATGTTAAATTTTAGTATTTTTGATTCAAAGCTTTAAATTTTGTAATTGGATTTTGCTACTTAAAGTTATTAAACTATTTTTACATCAGTATCAATATAGTGAATTTTAAAAATATTGAATAAACATTATTTCAATATATTTTATAAATATTGAATATATTTTCATCATATTAAAAAGTGTCCTAACAATGTATTTCATAATTTTAATATATGACTTATCAAATTTCCTTGCTTCAGTAATAGTTAAGATTTACTACTAATTCAATTTCAAATAGCAAATATCAAAATCAAGAAATTTCAAATTACGTAATTTGTAATTTCTTGACTTTGATATTCGAGATGTAAAATTTTAGCTCCCACATTACTTCTTTGAGCTCTCCTTAATTTATATCATATTGATACAATACATTTAAAAATATTATTAAAATTTTATTTCATTTTTAAAATCTGTATTTTATTCGGGATAGATTTGTTTTATACAATTATTATAAAACTTAAATTGATTATTTTCCCTTAAAATATTAATTTCAACTGGTTGATTAGTTATTAATGTACTTTTTTTTGCATTTTACGTATAATTTACATGAAGCAACTTATGGCCAATTTTATTAATCATTTGTATTATTTATTGTTTATCTGTTTTTCAAAAATGTTGAATTTTCTTCTTTATTAACTTATTGCTTTTATGTTTTCTGTTTTTACCATGGAAAATTTTAAATTTTCAACAAGTAATTTTAACTGGATTATAGTGTTTCTCACATAATGATATAATAAAATCAAAATTTATCATAATGTTACTATTTGTTTTTTGATGATAGACATGCACCCAAGATCATGTGTGGCCATCATTAGAGTATAAATTACTTCCTTGTGTATTGTTATCTTCTATTGGGTTATTACATAGCTGTTCAAGTTTTACAGTTTTTGTATTTGTGTTTGAATATTCCGTAATGAACCCCTTATCAAATGTTATTACGTTATCACAAGATGCGATGTACTAATATTTTTATCAAGCAGTGGTTTTTATTAAATTTTATAAATATAAATCAAATGCTTTACTATTGATTTGTAAATTTATGATAGTTTTAGATGAGATTTTAGAGAAATGCAGATTTAATGGTTGCAATAGAACATCTTTTATTCACATGCGTTTTTGAAAGAGATGGAAGTATATAATGACTAATAATCATGATTAGAGAGCCATATCTTCAAGCCAATTTCTCCTCAGATCTTAGTACAAAAAACAAAATTTTTAATAAATATTGAATCCATCTTTATTTGAATTTATACAACTAATTTAGACCATTTAGTTGAAATTGTTTTGTTTCTTTTATGAATGCTCAATCAATCACATATGCTAACTTTTAAATACAGAAAATTATTTCATCCTTGGGCTTCTAACTTATTATTATTGCCATTAGTTCAAAAGTTGAAACTGCCTAAAGAATTTTACTAATATTTTAAGAGCAATAAAATTAATTTCTGATAAGAACATGATTAAGTACATGAGAAACTTAAGTGAAAAAAGTGTTATTGGTTATTTTATTTGAATGTGTAATTTGAAAATGATGTCCAGTTTTATAAGGAAAAATGTGGAAAAAGGAATTCACAATTCTAAAATCCCAAAACCTTTAAGAACTTTGTGAGAGGAAAATTAATCAGGAGGCCTGACAGTATAAAATCTAACTCAATGAATTGCTATAAATATCACTTTTGAAAAATCTAAAATGTTTTAATTAATATGATTATTTGAGTACGCTAACAAATTTCAAAGCCTTTTACGATTAAAAGGTGCTAAATTATGTGACATACTTCCAGAAAGCGAAAATTTTATCCACATAAGTACAGAAAAATAAATCTTACATTAAGCTACTTTCATGTCAAGCTAAATCTTGTGTCTATATTGAGATATTAAGAATTATGAGACATTTTAAGCTATATATATATTGATTGCTAACAAGATTTTTTTTGATTTAATGACGAGAGTAGGGTCTGTTATAAAAGTAATCTATACAATGCAAACTGTACATATAGTTAGAAGATATGGTAGATTTATATCTACTATATCTTAGCAGTAATCTTAAAAATTATTTCTTGAAATAGGCTCACTTATGTTATCCTTGAAACAATAGGGTTGGGAAATTTTTTCCAGCTGCACTAGGTAAGTTAACATATTGTGGTATTAAAAATAGCTTCTCATGCACATGAAGGGAATTTAGCAAACCTCTGAAAATATGGGATAAAAATAATAAACAGTTTTGGACTCATATATATATAATGATATTCTAATCATGTGACCTATATTTATAAGCCTATATTTGTACAATTCACCCAATTCATATCAGGTGCAAACTTTACAAAATTTTATCCGTTACAATTCATGGTGAGAGGTAGAAGCCATTGAAAGTAACTTTGAAATGATTTCAGAAAAACTCTTCGTGCGTAGAATATCTTTAATAGTTTTTATATAAACAATTTATTACATGCTATTGACAAAACATGTTCATTAATATTTTACACAAAAGTTATGACTTACGCCGTTTATTTCATTATCAAATATATGAAGTCTTGCTATCCCATTATGAGTGTGTTATGTATTCCAAATTTTTTTTAATGTATTTTACTGAATTTGTTTATTAAATATTTTTTTTTCACATTTCCTTACAAGAATGTATCTTAGAATTCATCAGACAATAGAGTTTTGTTTTATAAGGTAAATATTTCTTCACAAATTAAATGTAAAATAATTTCTTAAATAAAGAATATATAAAATACTGATATCACTTAATCATATAATAACACATATTATTTCACAAGGTACAATGATTGGAAACAATTTCGTTTTTTTTGTTTCTCAGGAAAAATAATTTAATTGTTGATTCTTTTTAAATTTGAAAAGTTTGATTACTTGAGGTTATTTTTGCGACCTTCTTTGACAATTTTACAGAAAGATGAATGGGATTATATTTCTTGGACACTAATATGACGTGATATAATACACAATACTATCTGTATAGAAAAAGACCCTTGACTATATTTATATAGTACATTGTTTTTTAAAAGAGAAGATAAAGTGCTTGCAACACAAATAAGAAAACTACAGTTGCAGTAGCAGATAGATTCTCCCTTTCTTGGCATAAAGTCAAAAATTTGATTACATGTTTCGTGTGATGAAGGGCCTACTGATAAAAGTTCACTGACAAATAAATAAAGTAATTTAATTTGATTTTACTATTAATTTTATCAATTGAATCCTAGTTTCTTTAATTAATAAACATCAAAGTTTCTTTAATTAATAAGCCTTTTCAAATAATGATTCTTATTATAATCAGAGTATGTAGTTACAATCTAATACAAAAAACTCAATGTTTAAATAAAAGTGTTTCCATTTTTACTTGTCTTTCCTGCAATATAAAATGAAAAAATCCTACTTTTTTATCACAATCATCGTATTATATTTGAAACTACAAGCTTGCAAAACTACAATATTTTGCAGGACGTAGTACATTGAATATTTATGATTTAAAAGATACTAATAAATAAAAAAGTAATAGAAAAATAGGAAATTTTATATTTTCATTTTACATTTAATATACTTTTAGAAGTTGCCTATGATGTGATAAATTAAAAATGACCTATTTTTATTTAAATAATTCGATTTTAAATTTCTACCAACAAAACAATTTTACTCTTTTCACAAAGTATGTGAAGCAAAAGGTGACAATTTTAGCCGAAAGCAAGACAACATTTAACCTTCATGATTACACTCAGATCCAAGTTATGCTAAACCCTCGTCGCTTCTCGCGTACATTAATTACATTATGCAGCAACCATCTGTAAATGAGATAAGAGGATGAGAGATACTTTATCAAGCTGTACTTGTGGTCGAGGAAATTTGATGCATTTATGATGCTTAAATTATGTCCACCTCCACCAAAGTAATCACAGAGTTGTCTCGGAATAAGAGTGTCGTCTGTCTCGCTCTCGTGAATGCACATTTAGAGCTTTAAAATTAAACACATACCTCTTTAATAATCGTATGCAAGGTAAGCATATTTCAATTTGATGAATATATAAATGCTCTGAACCTGTGGTGAGTTGAAAATAGCAAATTAGTCATGGTGTCTCTTGTTAATCGTGTTATGGAGCTGTTTAGCTGAGATGCATACTCTTAAATCAATTTGTATCGCAAATAATATAACTAAATTTTGGTATATGCGCTTAATTCTGTACTATGTAATAAAACAATTTTCAAGGTAAAGATCTTTAGAAATCTAAAATAGTAAATAGTGAATAAATAACTTATAATAAAACATAAATTGAATTTTTGAATTCTAGAAATTATTTCCCGGTTGTTTTATTTGAGGGATATTTTTAAGAGAAATGATTTTTCTCCAGAAGACTGCAATACTCTTACAAAGTCCTGATACATCAAAACTTCGAAGGTTTATTTGAATGTATCAACCAACGAAAACTTGAGTAATGACCAGAATCAAGAATTTTTTGTTAAAGAATTGCTTTTCACGATCTGAATTTTTGTATACTGCCTTAATTTGAAAAAAGTTGATAACCTTCTGAAAGAATCTGTGGGTTTCTAAGATCATAACATATGATTTTTCAAAATAACTTGAAAAATCCATTTTTAGGAAATACCGCTGCTCTTTTGCTAAACAAATCGTAAATGCTGGCAAATTGACACCATGTTATAGAAGAAGAAACTTGCCAGCAAGAAAAAATATCATTGTCAAGGAATGATGCACTAAAGATTTAAAATTAAGATTTGATATCCCCATAAAGCCATTGTCCAGTACCTTGATGAAAAACCTTCTTCTTTGACATCATTCCATTCCCAAGCAAAGCGTATTCTCGTCCATTAGAATTGAGAAACATCAGTACAATAAATTTTGCCATTAAATCCCATGTTAACATAAGAAAAACAGAAGTATATTTATTGAAGCTATATTTTTAAAGTCAATGCATTCAGGCAGCTTATAATGTTCTCTCAAACCGTACTTTCTCTGAATTATTATGATGTCATATACAGTTATTTAACATAAATTATTTCTTGTATATTAACTTTCACTTGTTTAAGAAATGATAGTGGTCAAGCTCTTCAAAGAGGGAAAGATAGCTAATACATCCTTTAGAGGCACAGGTCAATAATTAATCTACTTTCCTTCAAATTAGGATAATATCAAAATATATCTAAAAAGCTTAAAATTGGCTATTCATATTTTAACAGTTTGTTGAATTAGCATTTTTTAAGTCTTGTAATTATGAATATATATATATCAGGACATTTATTTTCACGCGGAAATGTTCCATTATTTATTTTGTCTAAATTATATAGAAATATGTTACGATAATTTATAACACTAACTTAATTCAGCTATTTAATTAACGTCACTTAAATGGATTAAATTAAATCCGAATTTATTTATACAAATAATGATGTAAATGATCCCCGGTCTTTCTGGTACTTACCAATCTTTAGAGAAGTTTATTTGAAGTAGTAATACTACTGAATTTGATTTAAGGATCGAAGTAATTAATTTTGGGATTTTGAATTTGCAGATCTTCCTACTACAAAAATAGCAATAATTTAATTCTAAATTTAAAAACTAAGGACCCTCTTTAAATTAAATTTTGGATTTCAAATTAATATATGCTATATAATGGAAAACTTTAATTTATAAATCAATTTTAACTACTTACATTATTTTTAACATTTTTTAATATTTATTTTACAAAAATTTCTTTTTAAAGTCATTACATATATTCTTCATTCTTTCAGGGCTACGTTTTTTTAAGAGAATGCTAGATTAATATAGGCAGATTTAGTTTATTATATAAGAAAAAAAAAAACATTATTTTTTTAGTTTTTAATGTATTTAAATAAAATAAAATTTTTTAAAAACTTCAACTTGTCTTTATTTAATTGTTAAAAGGACAAATTTTATTTCACTCTATATGCTTCATTTTTCATTTCCAAAATCTAAATAACCAAGTTAGAAAATAAAATTAATGCATTGAATATTGCATTTCTTTTGTGAAGACATTTTATATTAACACTAAAAATTACTTTTTCCTTTGTAGTTAGTTACATGCTTGTGAGGCAAGATAATAAAATTATCTTTTTAAATGTTAAAAAGAAAAGAAACATAAATACTTAAATTTATAATACACTATTGTGGAAATGAAGCACATTAAATTGAATGCGTAATTATATTGCTTCAAAAAAATTAGAAACTTTATTAGATATTTTTACTTAAATTTTGGTGCATTTTTCCGTACATTTTGCTTTATAATAAAAATGGAAATGTTAAAAATAAAATAATACTTAGGATTAAATTTTCAAGCATTTAATTAAACCAATATCTGTTCAATGATCACAATAAATAAATATTTGGAAAACAAGTTAAGGATTATAAATCTTTATTGTAGCTTATTCAATAAATATTTCCTAATTCAAGTTAATTACAGCTACATTTTTATAATTTAAAATGTATAAGAGCTGAAATGCAGAATACATGAATAACCATTAAAAGTATTTAATGATGTAAAATAAAAGCTGAAGAATATTCAACGTTTTTTTATAATAAATTATAAAAAAAATCAAATGCTAGATTAAAATCAATTCTAAATTTATAAGGCTTTCGCAGTTTTTTCGAAGAATACATTCTGAGACAAAATGATACATTTTTGATTTTCGTGTCAAAGACTTGATATAAATTCTTATTTGTAAATGATCAATAAATCAGAGTCCATTCTAGAGTGGTCAGGAAAGAGAAGAAATAAAGAAAAAAATATCCTCTTTTTCTCATTAGGCACTTTTGTATCATTAACAAGATAAAATAGAAAGAATTTGATTCTCAGTGATTCTTTGTACTTCTGCTGCTATCATCAAGCAAAAATAAACTTGTTCTTATCACCCAATTGTGCAAAAAAATATGTTGGTTCATCACCTAACTAGAGAAAAAAGGTATATCAATTCCTAAATTACCTAGAAAATATCAAAATATATTTTGCTGAGATTTTTAAGAAACTTTTAAAAGAAAATTACAAATAAAAGAAGCATTTCAAGAGGAGGATTATGTCTTTTAAACATATTTTAATTTTAAGAATACATTCATTTTATAAATTATTTATATAAAATCTGTGCGTGTGTGTGTTTTAATTTCATTTAATACTATAAATACAAATTTTTTCAAGTTTTGATTAACATTATTTTTTTAAAATTCATAAGAAAAATATTTGTTTTTTTAAAAGAAAAATATTTTACAAATATATATATATATTAATGATTTTGAAATAATTATGAAACTTTTGAACCTTTATAAAAGAAAACCTTTATCCTTTATAGAAAAACATTTATGAAATGTTATTTATAAAAAAAACAGAAGCTGGCTTTTTAAAAAACTATAATTTCTTCCACTTGTAAGAATTAGTTAAAGGTTAATTACACTAGTTATTGATGTCATTTTCAATGTATTTTTTCTGTCACAAATTATAATACGTTTGAACAAAATAAATTGTAATTATAGTTTTTTTTAGAGATTCTCTAAGCAGGATTTTATTAAATTTGCAATAACAAAGTAAAAATATTTTGTACTGACAATGGATTTCTTTCATTTAACCAATCCGTATGACAACTTAAAATATTATGTAATAAACTTATGTTTCTTTTATATTTTCAAAGCATGTTTATTTACTATTTAAACTTCCTTAGAATCCCGGTAAAACTAAACGTTAAGAACATATTGTTGAAGCTAGTTCCTAAGGCTTGAGTGGTTATGAAGCGTAACTTTAGGTAATGGATTGCTAGATATATATTTCCTCTTTCTTTCTTTTTTTTCTTTTTTTTTTTAAAAAAAAAACATTTGTAAAAATTTGTTTCTTGTAACATTCGCATCATGTGACCCTAGTCTCATGTGAATGGCACTGCAGTTTTAGGTCTTAAAAGAACCTTTAGTACGCCTGGTGAATTGATACCCAGTAACTCAATCTTGTCTTACCAAGTAACTCAAGCAATGCTGGGTGGATATCATCTATTAAGGTATTAGACCACTTTCAGGCTAAAAAAAAATCTGTCTTTACATGTAAGTAAATTCAAAGTAAATCAGCTGAAAAAGTTAAAATGACTATTTCTGTTCCAGTGGTAGTAATGATGTACAGGCCTGGAGTAAAGCTGGTAGCTATCAGTAGAAGGACTGTCTCTCCAAACAGGATAGGAAAACAATTTGTATGTTGGGGCTTTTTCACTAAGAACATGTTCGTAGAAAATGCTTTAAGAAATGGCATGAAATATTATTACTGAAAGTGATAGCTTTGCCTTTTATCAATTGACAATTTTAGGTAATCTTTATTTTGAAGAATTACACAAAAGCTCCATATAAAATAGTTTTCTAAAAGAACCTTTAAATAAAGTCATATTAATAAATAAATTAATAAAGATATTCATAAATAAAATTCAAAATTCATAATTAAAGGGAAAGACTTAAAGTTACTTTATTTAGCATGATCTAATAACCGAAAGCTGTTGAAAAGTTTCTTATAACATTCATTGCACATGAAGATTAATTTAAGGTTTTTCATTGATGGTCCTTCGTATTTACTTGTAACACGGAAACAAATCTGGAAAATTCCCAAGATCTCACAAATACAGATAATATACAGAGATTATAAAATAAAATAGATTAACATTTAATCAACAGTACCTGCGATCAAACTTATTTCTTTAAATTTTGAGGACCATGACATTACTATAAAGAAATGAAGATATAAACGTTTTGATGTCAATAGAATGATTACATTTTTTCTTCTATCATATGTAATAGCCAATGCACTTGGAAAAACGTTGGTAAGTAAACAAATCTCATTGATAGTGTGAAATTAAGTTTAGTCTTGAATGATAAAAAATGAACACACAGCAAATACATCCATTAAACTAAATGCAATAATTTAGGTAAATTTATTCCAATGTGGTTTTATTTTACAAAGAAAAAGACTTTTTGAGCAAATTATTTTTAAAACTAAGTATTATATTTATCACAAAGACATTTCATAAATTGTACAAATTCTTATTCAATTATCTGTTAGGAATTCATAATTTCAAAAATTAGTTCCACAAAACAACTTTAAATAAAAAATATCTTTTAATGTCAATACAATTTTTTTATCAATCTAAAAGAAAGGCTTCTTCTTACAATCTGAAGTGTGCAATAAGATTTGTTGAAAAAAATCCAAAATATAAGTAAATCTCATAGTTGTAGACATTTTTTTATATTTACATACTTTACTTACTGCATTTTACTTTTAGTTATTAATATGGATCAAAATTTATTTTATTTCTATATTAAAACTTTCTCTAGAAGGCATTAAAATTATGTTAAATTTTTGTTTGTAAATAAAGACTTGTAAAATTAATATTTAGATTAGAGAGTTTTAAGGAATAAAATAAATATATTAGTACGCACACTAACAAAAGTAATGAAATTAAAATTTTTTAAAAAGCATTAGTTTTAATAATTGAAAGAAATGTAGTGCATAATATCAATACAGTTATCTTAATAAATGCATATTTTTGAGTTATTTTATAAAGTACAATTATGTCACGATCAACACTACCATTAATGCATTGCATAATTGTAATTGATATGTAATGTTGATCGAAATAACATACAATTGCACAATTGATTATTAAAATCATTGTTATTATTATTCGAAATAATATAATGCATAGTAGCAATAACGTTATCATAGAAAATGTAATTTTGAGTTATTCTGAAGGGCTCTGTTACGTCTCAATCAGTATTATAATGAATGTATTGGACATCTTATCTTATTTACATCACTTATCACTTACTTTAAATAAATAAAAATGATTTTGATAATTTTAATATTTTCAATAGACTATTTTTCAATTTATATATTTTAAGTTTTACCATAGAATAATAATTTATTCAAATGTATTTAATTACATATAAATAGTAAAAACGAAGCAACTTCTAAAAGAACATAAAAAAAGAAATGTTTCAGTCACAAAATTTTATTCCTTTCTTTGTTATGGAAATACGATATAAAATCATATATTTAAAAAATTAGATACATTAGTAAAATTATTAGATAATTAACAGCATAAAAGTATAAGTAAAATCTGATGTAAAGGAACTTCTGAGGATGGATGTTGGTTCACAGGATAAGTTCTCCCAAGAGCAATTATTGTGTTTTCTATCATATTAAAGAAACTCAGATTCATTATTTAAACAAACCAATGCACATTAAACCAACATCATGGCATAAACTTTTTGGCATTCATTTAATTTGCATTGAAACACTCTAAAAATAATTTTGAATTTGATTAAGAAAGATGAAAAGAAGATAATAACATTCACTATTAGGACTTTCTTAACTCCAAGTAAAACAATTTGACGAAAATATTTTAGTGTGTCATTTCTTCAACTACTCTCTAAATTAATCCTTGGTATGGTATTTTATTGGTTTGTTATTAAAAAATATTTCACGCATTATTAGGCAAAAAATGCAGTGCATGATCGAGAAAATCATTTGTTCCCGTTTTGAACATTAATGTGCAATTATGGTCAAATAATCACTTTAACGTATATTAAAAATGCAATATTTTATATAAAACTAAATCATATTTAGTAAATTTCTTAGAGAGTATTTTTGAAAACCATATTTAATATATTAGACATAAGACACCAGTTAGAAATCAGACAAAAAAGATACGAAATTATATTTACTTCATTGCTTGGCGAGTATTTTTGAAAACCTCTAAACAATCTACTTTTATTGTAACTTTTAACATAATATTTACAATTTTTCTATTTTAAACACAAAAGAGTTATTAATGAAAAAGAAACATTTTGGGAGAAAAATTGAAAATTATATTTATTTTCAAAACCTAAATATTATAACAAATACAAAGCTTTTTTTTCTCTTGTATAACAAATAATAATATTTTATATAAGCTTAGCTATCCAATAAAGTAGAGAGGATTCATGGTAACATAAGAGATTTATCTTTCAAGTAAATCTCCTATCCTACTAAGAATCCTCTCCTACATTTCAATCTTTTTATCTCTATTTTCAGATTTTCCAAGAAAGAAAACTTTTTTAAACTGTATACACAAAATAATAAAATTTTCTTCACATGTCTATTAATTGTAATAGTCATTGCATTTCAAGCCAGAAGATATTGTGATTCATGTATATTTTTAGAGAGAATCTATGAAAGTAAATCTGATTCTAGAAAAATAACGGAATACCATCCAAAAGAGAAGCGAGGATTAATTCCTGCAGAAACGAACTCCTTCACGTCATCTTAATGATTTCACATTTTTTCACTATCACTCAAAAATAGCTGAGAAATTTTTAGATATTGCACAAACTGCTTGTTGTAATGACCACTATCATCACAGTCTTTAATACTCTAAAAAGGTTTGAAAGTAATATGTATTTAGAAAATACAATGGTGAGGTGACTTGTTGATTAGCGGGATTAGTAAATAACAAAGAATAATATAAGACATTCTCATTAACATTGAGATATTTTATGATGTGTTATAAATTAAGAGCAAGAAAAAATATAACTAACTAATTGAATAATT
>JAPDSC010142405.1:0-23477 GCA_026290005.1 Latrodectus geometricus
GGGGGGGTATCAAAGTAGTTTTGGCACTTGTTGCCAATGGGGGATATAGAACAATAAATAATGGAATTAAATGATATTGTATTTACAAATGAATCATGCTTCAGCATGCAACACCAAGATGATGATTTAGTCTTGAGATACTGGTGAATTGATGCATCATTATACATTCTCACATTGGGATCATAATTTAAGGTGGTATTAGATTTAACTCCTATAATTATCTAGTATACATTATCAATATAATGATTAGACAGCACTAAATCTAAGATGTAAAAGACCTCAAACCTTCACCGCTTGCTATCAACATATTCCAACAGGATCATGCATAACCACACATGGCATGAAATGTTTTAAAGTTCTTTACAAATTAAATTGAATTACTTATTTAATCTGTATGCTCTACCAATCTATCACCAATCATAAACATATAGTTCATGCTCACATCTGCCTGGGATAAATTACCTTGTGCTATACAAGATCAATTTCAGCATGTGGAAGCTGCATGGACCCAAAAATACATCCAAATTCTCTTAGATTCTGTACCAAAATATGTAACAGCTGTTATAGTCGGCAATGACAGTTATATTAATAACTTATTTTCTCACCATTTACACTTCACTATGATTGCATTCATTTGATCTTTGTATAGCGTATCATAAGCCAAATAACTTCTGTTTTAACATCTCTGGTCTTTCTGGTATAATATTTCAGGTGGCTAGCAATGTGTATATATGCATCATTTAGCTCAGAAAATAGTTATTAAAATCACTAAAACAGTTCCAATGTTTACAACATCTGTTTTAATGAAACAAATTAGACAAATGTTCACATATTAAAATCTGTGCATAACATTTTGTTCGGAACTACTTTGATATACCCCCCCAAATCGGAAATTTGGCGACTTTTTTTTCCTCACCAACCATAATACCTGTTTTTGGCGCCTTTTTCACTTGCCAAGATGGATTCTCGCTAAATACAAATAATTAATAGATAATAAACTTTAAAAAAAACTCAGAAAATGGTACAAAATACAAGAAAATACTAAATTTGGCAACAGCAAATACTTAAAAGCTGAAAAAACCTAAATTGGTAACACCAAAATAAGAAACAGAAACCCTAAAAAGTCCGTAGGCCAGTGCCAGATTTGGCGCGTAATTTTTTGGGGGTATATCAAAGTTGTTCCTTTTGTTCAACATTATTTCTATTGCAATTCTTTGGAACAGCAACCAAAATTCACAAAAGTAGCAAAAATAGTAATTACAGTAACCCATGCAATATGTTAAATTCTAATTAATATAAATGATAACACTCAATAATTCATAATAAAAATATATAATAGGAATCAATACATGTAAAGGATATTGAAAATTTAGTAAATATATGTTTATAACATACTTGAAACATTTTTGGAATAAGCGTAAAATGATAAATCTATTACAAAAGCTTGAGTTGATTATGTGTACCTTAAGTAACCAGTTATATTGATAAAACCTCATTTGAATTTTTTAGCAGCAATAATAATTGTGGAAAGAACACTCACGCAGGTATTGCATGACATGTGTGATCAAACTTAAACTAAAGCACCATATGTTAATCAATTATATACTCAACTTTTATACATTAAACAGCAAAAACAGATTCCGTGATAATCAATTTAACTTAAAATATAAAAAATATAAAAGAAACTATAAAACATACTTAAAAATTTGTGAAGGTGAGACCTTCATTTCTTCTCGTAGAGATTCCAGTTTTCTAAGCGACAGAATAATGAAATAACTTCAATGTTGTCATACTATACTACAGACATTTTTTCAACGGTATTTTCTCTTTAGTTTCAAAATGATGTCAGAATAGGAAAACATCTTTTCAACATGTTCCAAAACATTAGCTTAAATTGTCTCAGCCACAACAAAAACATCAATGTATTAATGCCATACAAATATAATTTTGAAAAAAAAAAACAGACAACAACATTATTGAAAGATGAAATTCTTATATTGCTTAATTATATGAGTGGCAACAGAATGTGTAGTATTTACGATAGATCTAGAAATATCTCTATGGTCTTGTAATGTCATTCGCTACTAAGTGTTCCCAGTCTTTCTAAGGATGTTTTAACATAGGAATCTCCATTGAAAGACATGGAGGATGCAAATTGCGTGTCATGATAGACGCACATGGTTACTTTTCGTACTTTTTATTGATTTTAAGTCACTTGATAAAATATTTGTAATTTATTTTATTTAATTTTTGATTATTTAACGAAATAAAAAGATGAAATTATTGTCAAGCATGAAAATTCACATATTATCAATTCAAATTAAATAAATTAATGCATTCATAAAAGAAAGAAAGAGAAAAAAAAGAAACAGAGATATATGATTTCAAAATTAGGAATTTTAAAATAGAATATATTTTACATTAAAATTCCTAAATTGGAAGACTTATTTTTCTGTTTAATACTCTCTTTCACCCCCTTTTTTGAAAAATTCAAATTAATTTGAATTTTTTTTCGAATAACAACCTTTAAATCAAACATTTTGATATCTATTAATATTTTACATTAGAAGCATCATATAGAATATGGTAAGAAGAAAGTTGTCAAATTTACAAACATTTTTATTAACATGGAAAATTTGTTTTGAGGAATGTAAGAAAAATATTTGTATACATAAATCCTTTATTGCTTGACATATTCGTCTGTGATTCAGTTTATGGAAAGGGCTCGAAGAAAACACTCTCATTTATAAACTGCCCTTTCCTTAGGTCCTATTTTAGAAATTGATAGTTATTAAGCAAAGAATGATGAAAAGATTTATAGGAATTTTAATTAAAAAAAAGAAAAACAGAATTTGCCTTATAATTTTATTAGTTTTTTTAATGGTGTACGAATGAAATAAACTGAAGTTTATCAAAAAAATCTACTGAATTACTCTTAAGAGAAGTTATGTCTGCCGGTTTGAAATATTATTCTATCAAACTTTGGAGCAATGAAAACTTTAATCCTAAATTAATTCTTATTTTATACATCAAATTTTAATTATAATGAAGATAAGATTGTTAAATGATACTATTCAAGAATTTAAAATAAATAACTATAATTTTTTTTTCTCTAAAACCAACTAAATTTTGAAGTAAACTTATGAAATTCCCTTTAAAATCTAAAGCATTATTCAAAGAAAATTATTCATTTTAAGCTGATGAATTATGTTAAGTTCATAGGGAATGATAATGCCATATTTGTAAAAAATAGGGAAACAAGCAAATAAGTAAAGGAAACCATTGACTGAGAGTTATTCATGGACATAGAATGATGAATACATGCACACGTAACAAAATACAATCTATAAAATAATACATAAAATGTTTGCGAGAAATTTAACTCTTTGAAAGATAGGAAGAGCATTATTTTAGGACAATAATTTAGATACACGTAAATAAAAAAAATACATTTTGTGTGAATGAAACAATATGCTTAAAATCCAGATGAAGGGATAAAACTTCTACAGATTGGTTTTACATCACTATGTTAAGATTAAATAAGATTTTGAGGAATTCATTTCACTAATGAAATAGGATAATCATGAAGTCTATGTTAGTATGGAAGTAATAATCTAACAACACGTTTTCTGTGTATGTTTAATACAAGCAATTGCATTAGGTGACAATAGCTTACCCTGAAGCTATTAGTCATACATTATTTTGTTATCTCATGTAAAGATGAACAATTAGAATACAAGAATCTTCAGTGTCAACTTCCTTTGATTTGATACATATAAGATAAAATTATCCAACCATATTCTCCACATAGTTAATATCGAGAGGCAAAAGTTGTTACAACGATTACATTAAAATGCTACAGTCAATTATTGTGACCAATCAAAATAAAGAAGCAGATAATGCCGGTTTTCAACTGTAAACTAGAAATCATCCTGTTCAAACAAATAATTATATATATAACGATATAATGAGTTCAATAAAGCCCTTTTTTGTTTGATATTTTTGCCCATATTTTATGCATTGTATTCATTTTTGTGCAAATATTTCTTCATCATCACTTAAGTACAAAATGCTGTTTCTATTTTCTGAATTTCATCATATGTGTATATTAGACAAATAAAGAAACCAGTGTAAATTACACAAATAAGCAATTACTCCTTTTTTATTAATTAATTTGTAAAGCAGTTGTGAATGATACAAGAATATTTACTGAGATGTATCAAAAGCGACTTCTCATTTAACTAAATTGTTTATTTTGCTTTAGTTACTGTTACTTATTTCTAAAAATAATTCGGTAGAGTAAAGTATTTGGTTTGATAATCACAAAAAAATTAACTAAAAATATTTAAATTACATGAATGTTTTGCTATCGTATAAAAAATATCACATATTAGTTTAGACTTTCTGCTTTATGTTTGAAAATAATTTACCAAGAAAATAGAGTTTACTGATCTATAATATTATTTGCACAATTATTTGAAAAGTTAAATTATTTAAAGTAAAAATGCAAATTAAAAAAATATTATTTGTTATGCATAGTAATTTTATTTGGTAAGAATATTCAAATTTATATATGTTTATAGAATTAAATGCAAGTTTAAACGTTCTGCATCAATTTTGAAAAAAATAACGGATATTTATCAAGTTTTATATATTACATTAGAATTTTTTTAGTTACGTGCAGAATCTTAATTTAAATTATTTGTGCACATAATTTTAAGGACCAATGTGTTTTGATATTTATTTTAGTAAAAAGGTACATTTATTTGCTGTAAAAAATCCAATTTTCTGGTAACAATGTGTAAAGAGCATGAAAATTCATTTCAGTGAAATAATGTATGGCGAATAGTTCAATACACAATAAAATATGTTAGAAGAATATTTAAGGTTAATAAAAATTCAAAAGTTACAGTTTGTATTTAATAATATTTAATAATAAAATGCATCGAAACTAGAGCACTGTATATCTATGAATTAATGCTTTCTGATTTAAATGAATAATTGTGTAAAAAATAGTAATAAATTTTTTTTTATACTGTATTTATAAAATTTTTAATAAACATGTGATATAAAATAATAAGAAAGAAAAATCTGATAAAATAAATCATTAGTGCAGTAACGAAAATATAAATTGGTACTATTCCGCCTGACATTTAAAGAGGTATTTGACGAATGAACTGTTTGATGTTAAACTGTTTGAGCTATTAACAATTCAATTATTTTTTTTCTATCATGATATCCGTAAAAAGTTTTTCATTCACCGGTTGGAATTTCTAAAGACCGTCACTGAAGTTTACCTACAGGTCGAAGTTAATGGTATAATAACGTATAAAGATTAATGTAATAAGTATTAATAATATTATGTAATGATAATATTAGAATAATAAATATTTGATGGTAATGAATTTATATTGTTTAAAAAACACCATTCTTATGTAATGAATTTTAATCAAATTCAGAATGAATATCATATTTTGTATTTTTGATTTTAAACTATTGCTATAATGACTTCTATTTTCCATATAATGATCTATTGAAAAAATACACTTTTTGACAAGAATTTTAAGAGATTTAAGCATAGTTAGAATGTTCAATCATTGATTTAATGAAAATGCTTAATTTATATTGCAATTATTTTACTCAATTCTTTAGTTAACATTTTTCTAATATTTAAATGTATGAATGTTGATTTTCTTTGAAATGCAACCAATGTATTGTCCTGATTTTCTTTCAGTATTATAAATACTTGAATGGAAAGTTAGTCATAACCTTAAGCGAAGTTTTTATAACTCATTTTATGAAATCAGTAAATACAATAATAATAATAAAAATAATCGAATTTCAACATTTATAGTTTCTCTTTTCGTTGATAGAGGTCAGCACTGAGTTTTGGAAAACAATCAAAAAGTGAATGTGAAAAAGAAACGACCGAACTTTTCTGCTGAGCTACGCAGCCACGTTCGCGTTTGTAATCAATGAATAGATATGATTGAATCAAATTTTCTAACACGATTCAGTTAAAATAAGTAGGGTTTGTAATCATTCAAGTGAAGCCGAAAGCTATTCCAACTATCAAAACATGAGTTTGTTTATTTTCTTTAAGCACATTACAAAACGCCCATTTGATTTGAGAAGTTTTTAGTGAGTTTTACACAATGAGCTGTGATTTTAATGTGTTCGATGTATTATTTAATTGTGAAGATGGGAATTTACATACGATCTTAAGTTTTATTTTGATGAGAAATATAAGATTTAGTAAATTTTCTAAAGTCTAGTAGAGCATATGCGATAAAATTAAACTTTCATAAGAAGCAATGACAGTTTACAAAGGTAATGTTTCTGTGTATGTCGGCTTAATTTCAGAGTGATTTTTTTAAAGTAAAAATATGTTTTTAAATTGTTATTGCAATAGATAGTGTTTTACATAAAAGCGATTATGTATTTGAATAATATACATTCATTAAAAATCAAGGAACTTTTCCTGTCAATTATTAGTTATAATTGTGTAAGTTATCCAATAAGAATTTACTTCTTTATTATTTAGAATTTAGACAGTCTTATTGTTTAAAATAGCATACTAAAGTGAGACTAAACTGTTTCCCTTTTTTGAATTATTATTATTATTTTTTTTTTTAAGTTTTTATGAAAATAAGAAGAAAAACTTTCTTCTGTTAATTTGAAATCCCCTTATCTAAAGGAATTAAAGGAGTTGAAATTATTAGATTCAACAATATGGGGATTTCTATCCTTTTTTTTTTATATAATTTTAATATTTAATGTCTCTTCATTCAGTTAATGATGTATTATAAGAGGATTTTATTGGGAAATGCTGTCTTTGAATTTTTTTTTTATTTTGAAATTTATTAATTTTTTTTATGGTTGCTTGTTTTGGATTTTACAATTTGTTAATTTTATTTGGATGAAAAGTGGAATTGATTTAATTCAAGGAAACACATTATTAAAACTAAACAATTTTACGTGAAAGACATGGTCCAGTGAAATTTTACAAATAGCTTACCTAAATAGAATAGTATTTTTTCTTTTTTTATCATTTAATTATTTTTCTTTTAAAATCTTAATATTTTGAAAGTGTCTAATGCTGGTTAATATAAAAATTTTGATGCCAAAATAAGCAGCATTTATATTTGTAAAGAACTAGTTCTTAAAAGAAAATTAAATTTATGAAAATGAGCTTATTAGCAGCTCCTAAATATTATGTCAAAAAAGATATTTTAGAATGAACTTATCTCAAACTTTATTTTTAAATTTTTATCCATAGTAGGGATGAGAAATGATGAATTATGTACAGCACAATGAAAAATAACTAAAGTTTTCTACTGTACATAGTTTATCATCTATTGACTATATTCTTTATTGATTTGTATGTAGTTCTGTAAAATCATGGCTTAGCAAAAATATTAAGTTAATGTATTTCTATTTCATGAATGTTACTTTTTTCCTATTTAATGAACACAAAATAAGTAATGAAACTGAGGAAAAATATGTAATGAAACATTAATTTTTATCAAAAAATTATTGCTTAGAATGAATATATTGTAGACTAGATAATTTTTAAATAGTAAAATCTGTGGGATGCAAAAAGGAAATAAAAGCAAATAAAAATGGTGAGCAACAAGAATCAACAATCAAGAAACAATGAAATTCCAATTACTTGAACTCAGTCACTAAAGAAAGAATTCTATGAAGGTTTATTGAGGAATGTTATTTCATATATTGTCAATTCCGCAAAGAGTGTGGATTTTTTAAATGTATGTCGATGCATTTTTATGGCTCCCAAAACAGAATATTATACTGTCTTTTCACTTTATTTTTAATTTAATTTCAGATAGAATAAGGAAAGAAAATATTTTCTTCATTCTGTGTCCTTACGTATGTGAAAGACAGAACTTGAGTTCAGTGCCACAGTTCTTTCCCATTAAATGTTTAATATTCATGTTTCTTTGATTATTGTTCCCATAATGTCTAGAATGCTTGCATAGGTTACTTTGTTGATCAAGAATGTATCAAATTCTCTATTATACAAAAGACAATCATAAAAAATTGAAAAAATATCAGATAATAAAAAAACAAAGAAAACTATTTATCAGAAACAAAAGTTTGTGAAAAAGATTTTTCAAAATTGATCTTGTTAATGGGAGTTCAAATTATCACACACTACTTCTACTTAAGTTTTGATGCTAAATTAGCTACAATGTGGCTTTAATACATAAGTATCAAAAATTCTATTTTTATTTAATATAAAATTTGCAATTAAGAATTATTTACTAAATTTCTTTTGCATTTATTTGGTATTAGTTTTATTACAGTTGATTTGATTCCAAAGTAGTTCCCATTTCTTGACTTTTGAATTATCATTCAAATGAATACTCTAAATTTGACTGATTGAATGATCCTGCTAATTTAAAAAAAACTTTTGTTTTATTTGTGAATATATTTTTAAAAGAATATTTTTTCATTCCTAAACATTATTCATGTGTTGATAATATAAAAATAGCAATTTTATGGTATAGCTTATATTTAAATGTTTGCATCATATTTATCATCAATTGGCTTGACGAATGGTTTCATGATTATGATAATTTTCTGGCTAAATAATTTGGAGACCATATTCTGTTCTGTGTAATTTTTAAAAATTGGTTTAAGAGGTCAAATTGTAAAAGTAATTGCTAAAAATAAAATAATATTAATTGGTTTATATGATATTTATGAAGGAATAGTGATACATATATCTGAATTATATATAAATATACACATTTATTATTTTGTGTGCTTATTTACATAATATTATAATAATCCAACACTTTTAATCTGTAAATATGTTCCTTAGAAAATCGTGGGGAAAAATTAAATCAAGAAATATGTCCAACATGTTTTTTTTTTTAGTAGATGATAGGAGATAAATTCCACAACTTTAAAAAATTAAGCAAGATGAAAAAACTAAATATTTTTTCAAAAACCATATAAAAAAGAGTAATAATGAAATTTTTACATATTTATAAAACAAAAACAATTTGTTTTTACTACTGAAATTAGGAATGTTAATTAACAGCATTGTAAGCTATTGATGACAAGCATGTATGCTTATTAGAAACTCAGTAAAAAATGTTGTCATTAGTAGGTTTGTTATATCTGTGGAGTGAAAGAAAGGAAAAGCAAAGAAGAAAGTCTTCCCATTATTATTAAATGTGCATTTGTAAATTTGGCTATCCAATTAGAAATTATTAAAACAGTGATTCTCAACCAAGTTGTCTAAAGTAGTAAATCAAATTAGGATGAGGACATCATACTCATGGATAATATTTCCTGAATTTTGGTTCTTGTTGAAAGAGTCCTATTTTATGCGTGTTTTCTGAAATAATAGTGCCCAATGATGAATCCCACAGTTGTTAATATCTTCATTCTTGAGAACCTAAGAATTTCAGAAGGGATCCTAAAATATGTCTCAGAATTTTAGAAATGTATATAATAAAATTATAATGCTATTTCATTACAAATAAAGTTTGTTTAAATCAAGAAAAATACCATATTTTTTGCAGTTAAAAGTTGTTTTTAATTTTATAATGGAAACCTTTCATAAAATGAAATATTTGCTCTAGCTGGAGAAATGTCAAGTGTTCCTAGTATATACAATTGTGGTTTTCTACATCTTATTTCTGTGAATTTGGATTTTCAGTATTAACCAACATATAAAAGAAAACTGATTGAGATTGTTAAACGTTGAAAACCATGTGAAAGTAGCATTGTCATTTTTATGACCAAATATAAATGAAATTATAAAAAGATATCAAGCGTAAATTTCTCACCAAAAGTATCCTTATCATTACTCTGTAATTAATCCCTTAATAAACATACTTTTGTTTGTATGTACATACTATGCTATCTTAGCAATATTTGTTGATAAAAATTTTTAGTGTTAGAATTAGCACAATTTAAATAATGTTTACAAAATACACTTTATGTTAGCACCTAGGTTTTTTTTAGGTAGTCATCATATTTTTTTTTCCACTTGCCAGTTTTGGTGACATTTGTAGGTAATCTTTATCTTACTAAGTACCCTTTTATTTTTGTAGTACATATTATTTTACATTCAAAATTATTATCATAAACTATTTTGCACAGTGCATTATAGATAAGTAAGCAAGTTCTAAACTTATCTTTTCCTTTGTGTGCCGCCAAATTTTGAAATTGTTTAAAGTGTACCGCAGCAAAAAAGGTTAAGAATCACTGTATTAGATAGTTTTTGTTACTATAAAGCATTAATTAATACTCATTAAACCATGATACCTACAATATTACTTTTTTAATAGTGAAAAATTATTATCAACGTAAATTGTATTGGAAATTTCGCTGTTGAATTAAAAAAAATTTTTTTTAATCTGAACATTAACTATTAGAATTTTTTTGGAATTATTTATTGTATCCTACAAACTGAGCACTTTAGCACAAAATAAAATCGTATTAAAAAATAAAATATTGTATTTGAATTGAAGTGCAATGAAATAGAGAAAAAAGTTGTTTATAAAATTTGGGTATACCCTATAATTCTGAAATACAAAATAAATAAGGCATAAAATAGAACTAGTTACTCACATATGTAGGAGCATAAACTCATAGCCTTCTGTCAAAATCTAAAAACTTTTGAGGAAAACAAAAAATTTCTGTAAAATATTGGTGAATTGCTATTCTAAAATCACGTAAGAAAAAAAAGTTAGTTGTTCATACATGTAACTTTATATATGTATGAAATAATTAAATTAGAGATTTTTATTTTGAGTTTTTTTCTTAATATGGTCAGCCTTGTATACCAATTGTATTGTAATTATTTCCTTTTAAACTTTTTCTCCTACTTTAAGCCACAGAAAAATGCTGTTATATATATATAAAAAATAATTTCCTTTCTAAATTTTTTTATAATTTATGAGAATATTTTTTAGATGTTATTTCATTTTTAGGTACTCTAGATTCATCTGTAATACTCGTTGCTGCATGTGCTGTCAGTGTTACAGTAATAATCATTGCTTTTTTGGGATGTATGTGGTGTCGCAATAAATGGAAAAAGGTAACAAGAAATTTTTTGGGGTATTTAATTAACAGTAATCTGAAAATGCAATAGAAATCTTAATTGCAATTATCTTGATACCATTAACAAACTTTCTATAAGCTAATATAAATGCTACTATGGGCTTAGTCAATATATCTTTTTATGCTCCATGAGTTCAATTCCGACCTTCCTTGTGTATTGATCGATATAATAATTAAGAAACCACTTTGAACATCAGTCATAATTAGCTTTAGAATTAGAAAAGGTAACTTAAAAATTTATGAAACAAGAATTTTGTATCGAAACGTATGTAATGTTTTAAGCAATTGAGAGCATGTTCACTTTATTTAGACAAAAAATTTTGTTATTTTGAATTTAAATGTGATAATGATATGAATATTTTTAACATTTTTACTACTAATTATTATAGAGTAAAATGTATATCTACTTGTGAAGAAAAAATGCAAAAATGTTTTCACAATTAGAATATCTATTCAGAATTAGAAATTGAGATTTCTACCTATAAAAAGTAAAAGTTTCTTTCATGATATCAATTATTTATAATGAATGTGTGCAGTAGTTATATAAATTACTAATTTTTAAGATTTTCTTTTGTTCAAAAAATGTTTGGTTGCACATAATGATTCAAAATCATCTTTAAACTAAGAATTCTGGCTGAATCACCTTTAGTGTGCTAAAGTGGTTAAAGCATTGACAATTGTTACCAACAATGAAATGACGATTTAAATTATTTAAAATTTAAAATAAATGGTAGTTACAAAATGACAAATACATAAACATACTATGAAAAAAATCAAATCCTAAACAAATTAACAAAACATAAAACCATTTATAAATTTCAATAGTTATAAAATTAATTAAATCAACATTCCAAATAAAAATTTACTTATGAAAATAATATGCAAATAAAAGTTAAAAATCTTATACTATTTTCAATTTTTCTTCATTGGTTGCCACATTGAGATAAACATAATTTATCATGCCAATAAAAACATCTCCAATGATGTTTTGTTATTGTGAATTTGCTATCACATGTACTTATTCAAATGAGTGTCAAATCCTCCCTTTACTTTTTTGGTACCTTTCCTTCAGCACTTTAAGGCTGACCAAGTTAATTTATTTGAGTCATCATTAAGACAATCATGCTTTCGAACAGTCAGATTTCACATACTCTCAGATTAAACATGCTTTTTCAACTTATTCTATCATTATATATTCAGACATATTTAAACTAACAAAATTCTAAATCTCAACCTTAAGAGAAAACAACAATATGAAGTTAGTTATTCCATTTTAAAACAAAATTTTTTAAAAGTATGTCATACTTTTTACTTACAGTAAATAGTTACTGACGGAAAATGTTAAACTCTGATTACAATGTAAGTTGTGTGATATTGTGAACTCTTGCTAGTGCTTAATTTCAATACTGCTGCAATGATTTCCAAAACTTAACTAGTAAAAATAAATAAAATCATGAATCTCAAAATGGCAGTGCATAAACATAGACTTTGAATCTTGACTGAATTCAGACATATTTCTCCAATACAACAATTACAGATTGCAAACTATCACCTTCCTAAATGTCATCAAACATTCTTAATGTCGCCAAATTCACCACATTGCTTACACTAGGATTAAGCTAAAAAGTAACAATAGTATGAAAAAGTACAAAATCAGTATCTTTATTAAATTTTTTATCTAAGAAATATGAATAGTAAAAATAATTTTTGAAAGTTTTAAGGAAATTCCAGTATTAAACTTTATTTAGTACATAATTATATTAACAATGAATTTAAGTACATGTCATGTTAAAATAAATGAAACGAATGTGATGATAAATATTTTAAATCAGCTTTCTTATAAAGAATGTTTTAGTTTAAATAGAATTAAGAATTATTAAGTTAGAATAATTTTTTTCTTCATTAGAATGCTGTTTTTATTTTTGAAATGTATAAAATGAAAAGTTGATTAATTATTTTAATTGAAGAATGTTATTTTTAAGAAAGTATTCACATTTATTTCATTAAAAAGTTAAGAAAAATGATAACAAGATAATAAAAGCATTCAAAATAATAAGTTTTTATCATTTTATGGTGTGATAAAAATGTGTTTTATGGTGTACTAAAAACATTTTTAGATGACAATAAGAATGGGATAATTACATTTTTGCTAATACTTCAATGTGACTATAAGGTTCAGCAGTTATCCTTAAGTCTGAAATTATTTAAACTTCATTGATCTATTTGTATAATAATAATAAAATATTTATGCACATTTTATTGTTCAGCTTACTCAAAGACATTATCAGATATCTGGGACACGACATGAAACACCCATAGCTCCTGTACAGAATTTGACAGAATTTACTATATTTCCACCACCATCAAGTTACCAGTTCAATCTTCCTGCTGGCATTAGTTCTGATGAAGTGGTTTTCGAACCTTTGCCTGAAATACGAAGCAGATTTTTGGGTGTTACTGGGGAACATGTACGACCAGCACAATTCACAGGATTAGGTGGAAAAATATCCCTTCAAGATTGGTTTGGTAAAAATTTGATTTCTTTCTTAAAACATATTAGAGTTCAAGTTTCAAAATAATATATGTGCTATCCCTTTGGGGTTTTCTTGGCGCAGCATGTCCTTTCTTTGACCTTGCGCCATAAAACCCAACCAACCAACTTTGGGGTTTTCAGTTACATATTTCTACTGTGTATAACATTCTAATTTCATCTCAATCAGTGAAAAAGAATTATTCGTGAATAAGATTTGTGAGCAATTTCATTTGTACTAAATTATCTCTTTTAAATTTACTTTTTTATGTAACTTTATGTGAATAAAACTAACTAACCTAAAAGATATTTAATTAAATTTAAAAATATCACAAGTTAGATAAGAAAATTAAAAAAAAGTACTTAAGAGCCACTAAGAATGCTTTAATAATAAAAATTTGAAAATCAATATAATCTTTTAGGCATTAAGTAACCTAAAGCTATAACTTTATTATAGCTTTAGGTTATTGGTGTGTATCTATAGGGAGAAATCTCCAATCAAAAAAGTTGCATTGTTTAATGTCTAAATATAATAACATTATTACAATTTATTTTGTTAATTTGATATTTCATAATGTTTTCTTATATTTGTTCTAATCTCTAAAAGGCTAGGTAAAATTAGTGACCTACATCCACACAAACAGTATATTCTTAGGTAAATTAGCAATCTGTAAAATTTTATGTTGTCCAATATCCAAAGATATTTTGGTAGACACAAAAGTTGTGATATAGAATACAAAAAATATAAAGTATTAAAGGATAAATTAGTATAATTTAAAATGTTCTGTATTTTTTCCTTGTATGAAATCTTATAGTTCCATCCCTATAAAATAAATCATGATAGTGAGTTTTATCAAACACTAATATATATGAATATGAGAAAAATATTATACAACACAATTTGTTTTGATTATCTAAACTGTTATAATATTTAAAAGAACATTTTGGTTTAATTAACATTTGATTGCCTGTTTGAAGTCTTACTAGAACAAATATAAAGTCAAATAGACCATACTTTGATTATCATTCCTTTTTGTAAAATTTATAATTATATATATGAAAATTTAATTTACAATCATTACATATAGTTCCATTTAGACGTATTGATAGAAAGCTTTTATTGTATATTATGTTCAATTTATCTGTTAATATGTATATAATTAATTTTGAAAAAATATAAATGTTAAATTATATATCCATTCTGTCAATATTAATAATCTAAAAATCTATTATATTAAAATATGTGGTAACTTATTGTGACTAAATTGCTTGTAAAATCATTTCCTGGGGATTTTTCAAACTGAAAAAATTTATATGAAATAAATAATATATAATATATATCATTATTACATTGATTTCTTTTTAGTGTGTCTGCATCACACATTACAAGGTTACTTTTAGCACAACAGCTTTTTACAGTTTAAATTGTCATATCTCAAGCATCTTTAAAATATAAAATTATGAATTCTGATAAGAAAACATTTTTTTCTGAATATTAACAATTATTATGCGTCATTCTGTTCACAGAAAATTTTTGATTTAATTAAAGGGAAATGTTTTTAAAAAAATATGAATAATTGTTGTTTAGAATTTAGTTTTAAAAATATAATTTTTTTACTTTTGTGTTAGTTTATTAAATTATAATATTATGTGATACTAATATTTTATAAAAATATCGTTTTCTTATACTAATATCTAAGGAAAGATTTTAATGTATAAAGTACATATATAAAGTGATCCTGCCATATTTCTACAATCATAGTAAGCTGTGACTTTTAAGAATGAGAACAAAATTAATGTAAGAAATATATAATTAAATCATAATTTGTGTAAAAGTAAATTTATCCCATTTAATATCTGTATCATGCCAATAGTATGCAAAAACTTTTTAAACTACATTTAAAATATTTTCACATTATGATTGTATAAAAATCGTCTTTGATACTTATGTAAAAATCCAACCCTCTTGTACCTAACAATTGCAATGAGCATCCTGCATTTTATGTAGTTTGTTCTGTTCTGTATAATTTCTATATGAATAATGCATATTTTTATTTGATCTGTTAATTTACAATATGTATTTTTAATTTTTTGAAATGCTTGTTTTCTAAAAAAAACTAAAAATAAATTTTCGCAGATGAATATCAAGTGAACTTTCCCAGAGACCAATTGAAGTATGTGAGAGAAGTTGGTTCAACATGGTATGGCCAAGCCGTGGAAGGTGAAGCATATGACATAAAAAATAATGGCGAAAAAACTAAAGTAGTTGTGAAAATCTTGCGTGTTGATGCTTCTTCTAGTGAGCTTATGCAATATCTTCAAGAAACTCGTGCCTTCAGGTTTTTACAATTTTAACAAAATCATAAGAATAACTTTATTCAAAACCAGTTTAAAGAAATTTTAAATCCATTATTAATCTAGTTTAATTTTAGTTTTATATGTTTTTGGAATTGATGTTAAATTTTTAAAGCTCTCATTAAATTAATTTTAAATTCAAATTATTTGTGGCCTGAGTAATATTCCATCATATTTATATTGGTTGTCTCTTAGTTTTATTTTTTTAATTTCTTACATAATACATGATAATTTTTGAGAAATATTTTAATATGTGTGTATAAATTAAAAATGTGTTTTTTTAATGTTCTGTGCCATGTTAAATAAAATAGAATTTAAGTTTAAGGAATATCAATTATTGGATCTCTTCTACACTTAATCCATTTGATATTGTGGAGTGTATAAATGCTGCATGTTATTTGAATACACACACACACTATTATATATACACAAAAACAGTATTTTTCATTGAGCACTTTTAACAGATTATTGTTCATATTCTTGTATCACGAGGAAGAAAACCCAGAAAAATTTCAAGCTCTTGTCCCAATTAATGTGCATGTGGAAAAATATATCCATAATGTATTGTTAATCAGTTGTTAGGATTAAATCAGGAATTTCCATTTTTGAAGACTTTTTTTTGTTTTATATATGGTTTCTTACTCATGAATGGCCCAGTCAAGCTTGTCTGTGTATGAGCAGTATTTATGATTATTATTGTTACAAATGTATTTGTATTTGTCTTAAAATATCTATGACAGATCAGAAATAATCAGAGCTTGCGCAAAGAATGCGCAATTCAGGTGTATTCTACATTAAAAACTGCATTTCTAAAGGTGTGGCAGCTTGGCAAGAAAATAGATACTTTTGGAAAAATCTATCACCGAAGCTCTAGGACTACCACTAAGCGAGATAGCCTTCCAGAAGCTTGGTGAAACTCGTAAATTTCATAACAAGGGCGAGTATAAATAAATACAACTGCCCAACATAGGAGTGAGTTAGTGAAGATTATCTGTCTTGGATGTTAGTTTAGTGCATTGAAGCTGTTGACTGTGAGATATTTGAGACTTCTGATTGGAACTGTTTTTCTGCTGTATTAGCTAATTCAAACTTTGTTAATTTCAATTTCTACTATCGGAATTTATTATAAGGAGTTGAATTTACTACGAATAAAAGTCTTATGATTTTTATGTGGCTGTTTTATTGATTCTCAAACGACATGAGCCCTGAAGTGCAATACTCTATATATCATAGATTTCCTTATTGTGTAATTTTGAATGATTTGGAGCTGATAAAATCCAAGGGGAATGGAATTGAGCTTTTTTAATTATGTTTGATCTGATCAGAAATTGCATGATATGAGAATCTTTTAAATATTTGTTGGTTTTAATGTTTTCCCACTTATGTAAAGTTGAGAGGATATTATTTTCTTATATGTTAATCTCATCAATTGGTCATGTTTTGAAAATAATAAGCATTTATTGTTTCTCTTCTCTGAAAATATATATTGTTTTGAACTGATATGAAACAGATTTTTTAACTGTACTTATTTTTAACAGATATTTTTGATTTATTTATCCTTTATTAATTTTTAATTTTCAACATTGTCCTTCCATTTAATTGTGGGATTTTTCTATTATGGTATTAATTTTTCTTTAAACATTGCCTTAAATTGCTTATATGGATAATATTCATCCTTTCATTTGTCTCTTTTAATACAACATAGCATGTATTCATAAAATACATGTAATGTTCATTTTATTTATCTATAAAATTT
Organism: Latrodectus geometricus; assembly: GCA_026290005.1. Taxonomy (NCBI): domain Eukaryota; kingdom Metazoa; phylum Arthropoda; class Arachnida; order Araneae; family Theridiidae; genus Latrodectus; species Latrodectus geometricus. Next base: position 17,745 of record JAPDSC010142405.1, read on the forward strand.
GTTGCTTGAGTGACATTTTGTAAAATTCTTTGATTATTTTATAAAATTCATAATCAATGAATCACTTTAAGATTCTGTTGTTTAAGGAAGAATACACTTTTTTATTTATTAAGTATAGTAGTGATATCACAATTTGGGCAAATATTTTTTATTTTATAGCTTTCTTATTCAAATTGTTTTATTATTACATTTGGTATGTTGCAGATTCATTTTTTATGTTTTTTATTGTTCAAATTGTTATGAGAATACATTGGTATATTCAAAACACGAAATAAGCTATATTATTCAAGAATTTATTATGAATTAAATGTATTTTATTTTACATATATATAAAATGTTTTGCAATGTAAAATACTATTATTAGTTTGTAAAGTAAATTTATTAAAACTGTATTTATTCATTTTTAATTTGATAATTTCACTATTTTTAAATGTTATTGCATTTACATAAATATGTATAAATATTTCTATAGTATATTACATATCTTTCAGGTATTTACATCACCCTAATTTATTGGCTCTCCTGGGACGTTCCTTAGAAGTTCATCCTTTCCTACTGATCATGGAACATTGTGAAACGGTATGTGTTTTTTTTTTTTTTTTTTTTTTTTTTTTTTCCAAAAATTGTTCTTCTATGTAACAAAAGGGTTTTTATAAAAATAAATGAAGTTATATTGTTAATATGAATCATTTATATTTTGAAATCTACTATACGTTGAGGTGTTAAAATAGTTTTGCTAATCAATAAATTCATTTCATATTTCCTTTATATTTTAAAATATAATAATTCAAACTTTTTGAGGCCTTGATTTGTTTTATATAAATGAGGACTAAAACTTTAGATTTCTTTTACTGTATATATTTTATATATGGCATACTTTGTTGAAAACAACGGTATATTTAAAATAATTGCAATTAATTTTTAGTCGACCATTTAAAAAACTAGCATAGTAGTAAACAATTTAAAATATATCAGTGAATGAAATATTTCTTAAAATGACATACTTAACTCACTAAAACTTAGTTGCATATTACCCTATTTATTAGTAAATTACAAAATTTGTTTTTGCTGCTTTAAAAGCAAATACTTTTATAACAAGTTTTTTTTTTTCTTATTTAAAATTTAACTTAGGTAAAAGTATATATTTGTAAATTCTTTTCTGAATAAATTAACCTAATTATAATAAATACATAATATAATTTTTTTAATTGATATTTTAGTTTCTGTTGTGTGTTTTTATAAAATGATCAAGACATGATTTATTTTTATGTTTATCATTATTCACAAAATATGTTATCTTTTAAAATAACATTTTTGCTGTAGTAAATATGCATTAAGGATAGAAATTTCTTTAGCCTTTTTTTAATGTGATTTAAATGCTTAATATATTGATAAATAATCAGATATTAATAATAAAGAAATCTTAAGAGATTTCATGCCTGCTTCAAAAAAATAATTATGTTTGGTGGGAAATACAAATTAAAGTTAATTTTTCTCTAAATAATATTGACTTCTATTTTAGGACCTAAAGTCTTTTTTAATAGAACAACGCAAATCACCTGAATCTCTTTTGAAAAACGGAATTTTACTTCAAATGGCATGCTGCATTGCTTCTGCTCTTCAACACATGCATGAACATGGTTTTATTCATATGTATGTCTCAAGAGAATGTTTATGATTTGATTATTTTTCTGTTATTTTAATTTTCTTCTTAGTGCTTTTCAAGATATTAAATTTATTATTTTTTTCATTTCTTTTTTTTGAAACCATTTATTTAACTTATGTTTTCATTACATAATCTTTAAGAATTTCTTATAAATTGTTATTGTTTATATATTTTATTTAATGCAAAGCCAGTTTGCAAAATCTTATCCATTAATATTTATTGACAACAGGCTTTAAAAATTCTAGTTTACAATAAAAATATCCCTGAATTATTATATTGAGTGCAAGATTTTTCTGTAAATTATATGCTTGTTCATTGCTTAAAAGAAATTTTTACTAATTTTTTTAAATAAAAATTTTTGAAAATATTTATTCAATTATTTTGTAATTTTAAATTTCCTTAATCAGAATTACTGTTATGTAATTCTGCTTAAATTTTCTTATAAAGCAATTAAGTTATTAAATAAAAAAGTAACCAAATAAATTTGCTTTACAAATAGTGGAAAGCAAAATTATTTGAATGTGTTAAATCTCTTGGAATTACATATAACTTGATTATTTAATTACCTAGTAAAATAAAAAAAAATTTAGGTTAAAAGTATAGAGTTATATTATCTCTACACTTTTTTTAATTGACACGTAAAATGTTTAACTAGGGATTGTTAACTTCAGTTTAACCTAGCTATTCAAATCTTTAGTTTATTAAAAAACTAATTAACCAAAGACTAATAGGAAAATTATAGTGAAAATTATGTCAGAAAAATAAATTTAAAATGTAGGAAATATTATCCAATTGAATTTTAATTAAAGAGGAAGACCAAAGTACTTTCCATAAATTTTTTATCTAATTTCTCTTTTTATCTTTATATGTTTAGTTTGCTTTTGGATCATTAGTAAATCTAAATGTTTGCTTGTTTATACTATTATTAGTTTTATCATCAATGAAATTTTTTAAATCTTCAAGTTGAGATAAAAAATAATTGAATTTAGCATGCTAAATAAATAAATAAAACTTGCTTGCATTGTACTTTTTAGCTTAATTTCTATTGATTATTTAAGAATTATTTTTTATTACTTTGTGGATAGTTTTTTTCCCTCTATTTTTTCTTTTAAATTTCTTCAGTTATAAATAAATTACAAACTCTGCATAAATAAGATTTGAAATAAAAATTCAAAAAAGAATATTTCATTGCTTATATTCAAATCTATTACATTTTAGTTTAGTTTTGAAATAAGAATCATACATGGAATATTTAGGAAAAAAATGTACATGTAATTACATGTATATTATTAGTGTTATTTTTTATATCTAAAAAGTTGGTAGATGGTTATTAATCATTACTTTATATATTTGATTTTTGCTGTCCATTTGTATCCACTTTATTTCCTTAGTTAAATGCTGTGATAAATATTCTGCTATCTCCTTGAATCAATTTTTTTAAAAAAATATTACATTTTTGAAACTGTACAAGTGTTGGTAACTGAAAAAAAAAATATATAAATAGTTATGTTGTTAACTAAAGTTGTGTTTTAGTGTTAATTTTTCAATATTAGTTTACTGAATGCTCTAAACATCTAATTAAACAATATTGGTAAAAAGTCTTTTTAAGGAAAAAAATTAATAAATGAAAGATTTAATAGAGAAATGCTATCATATTACATATACATTATTAAATGCTACCATTAATAGTTTACTTATTTTTTGCTGAAAGGAAAAAGTTATCATCAGATGCAATTTAAACTGGATCCTATTTTTCTTATCATTCTTTTAACAAAAAAAGTCTTAATTCTTTTTTTTTTTTTTTTTTTTTTTTTTTTTTTTTATGTATAACCTTTGGCAGAAATATCTTGTTAAAGAATTTTTGATGCTGATATTTGTGTTAACATCAATATAATTATACCTGTATGATGAAATTTGTTTGCCTCATTTGCACTACCAAATATGTTTGTACATTTACTTATTTTTCTAAGTAGTATTTATGAGGAAATTAATAAAAAAAACACTAGCTTTGATTATTAATAGGTCTAATAAGTTTTTCTAAACATTATTTTACATAGAGGTTTGAGAAAAATTATCTCTTCATTAGCTTGTTTCCTATATTTCCTGGATTTAAAACTTTGACTCCATTTTATTTTCTAAAACTTAAAATTAAGTTAATAGAATTATGGTTGCAATGTATGAATAGCTTCAAAGAATGCTCTGAAGCCAGTTCTGTAAAATGAATTAAAAGAAATATTTAAATCATTGTTAAATTGTTGCAACAAAAGTGTAGTGAACTTGTTTAGAAAGGAAGCAAATAATATTGTTTCATTTTAATTTATTTAGTTTTGAAAAGTTTTTGATATATTGTATTTGTAAATATAATTAGCATATCCATTTAATGTATAATATTCTCTTAATAGGAATGTTGCTGCACATAGTTGCGTGGTATCTCAAAATCTTGTTGTAAAACTTGGAGATTATGGTACAGCTGTTCTTGTGCATAAAGTAAATTTTTAGTTTAATTAAAATAATTAATAATAATTAAAATGATTTGACAGGAATAAAAATTTTAATTTGGAAATAAATTATTGAATTTTTATTTTTATAATTAATGATAAGCATAGCATTAATGATTTAAAATATCAGCACTCATTAAAATCAAATTATAAGAGTTTAATATATATTCTTTTTACATTATTTATATGATATTCATAAAAAAATATATGGAAACATTTTTAATTTTTTATAATTTCTGATGTAGTCCGTATATTTGGTTTGGTTAGATTTCAATCAATATATTATGCATGCAAAAATCTAATTACTTTTAATTTAAAATCTTAATGTTTTTGTTTTGAAGCAAACAGCCTGTATAAAAATATTTTCTTTTTTAAATTTACATACAAAGAAAGAAAAAAGCATAATCTAAGAATCCACATTACATTTGTTGTGACATGATATTTTAAATTAATATGATTTTATTATTCACAAGTGCTAATACAAATAACAGGAAATTATTGATGAAAGTACAAGTCCTACATCTATAATTTTCAGTTTGATAATTCATAGTTTGGACTACTGTCTTATGTGCTTTTCTTGTTCAACATTTATATTTAACTATAAGTATTTGTCAAAATAATTCATGTAGGTAAAAAGTGTATTAGTTAAACAAACTAAATAAAATTAATCTTTTGTGTGGATATTTAGAGTGGCTCAAAATTCATTTTAAGTCTAGATATTGATTGAATTAGTACTTTTATGCAAAATGTTATAAAATACATGCACTAGGAAATAGTTGAGATCAAGGTAGGTTGTGAAAACTTATTATAGAATTATCTGGAATGTCTAAAATTGATTCCCAAGTTTATTTTGAGCATTAATTAATTCTGCATTGACTTAAGAACAAAGTTGAGGTGTGTCCTCTCAAGTCATTGATTTTTCCATATTTACTTATAGTAAATAAATTGGTTTATATTCATTAATATGGATACCCTTCTGCTTTACTTGAATATATAAATAGACACCATGAATTCACATTTTGGGAATACATAAAATTTATTGTGTATTCATTTCACAAGGTAAAAAATATTTTCTAAGAAGTTCAATTTGAAAAATTAATGTATAAGACAATTTTATAGAGAAATCTAAATAGTAATTTATAATCTTTTAAGATGAAAATCAATTCATATAACCTTTCTTATCTTATATTTTTGTTTGATGTAAGTGTATTTTTATGATTAGATTATTTTTTATTAATTTATTATATTTCCATAATATGGAAAGTTATTGACAAATTTCAAAATAAAATTTTAAATTGTTTTGATGGTAATAATTTTAGTTTTGTAGCTTAATACTTATATCCAAATTTTTTCTCACAAAACTTTACATTCATATTTATTGAGAAGTAGGTGATTTTTATAATTTAATTTTTTAGGTTTTGAAGTTAAATTTATTGATTTGCTTACATTATTAATTCATTGTTATAAATATAGCTTTTCTTTTCTGTGTGCCTGTTAGAAACATTTCATATTTTCCAAACTAAAATAATGATTTTTATTTCATGTTTATTGTTAAAATATATTAAAATC
>JAPDSC010142405.1:23487-35637 GCA_026290005.1 Latrodectus geometricus
AAATAATGATTTTTATTTCATGTTTATTGTTAAAATATATTAAAATCCATATTTATTAATAATCAAGCCAATAATATTTATAAAACTTATTGCGAAACTATCGATTCTAATTTGGTGTCTAAATCATTAATCCTTCTGTTCCACAGTTCTTGGGTAATATTTCAAGTTTCAATGTTTGTTATAGTTTACAATTCACCTTAAACTATAGGTTGTAATCTGATTTCCCTTCTTCAATATAAAGTAACTGTTGAATGATTAACTAATGAAAATTTATTAACCTTTTTAATGAAACTGTTTTGATATCTGTATTTGACTAATTCTTTTAATATATTAAAAACTACAATTTTTACTACTATGCTTGGAACTATGCTTCGAAAATTCTAATTTAACAATATCAATTTCATAAATTTTAGGAAGATTTCTACTGCCTAAGTGATGTTGCATTTCCTATTAGGTGGTGCGCACCTGAAACGCTTACATGTACAGAAAGTTTTATTGAAACTAAAGATATCTCTCGAGAAGCTAATGTATGGTAAGAAAATGCTTATAGGTTTTTTTTTTATATAAAAATGCAGTGTGCTGAAGATGACAAAAATAATGTTGAAATGAATGTAGAATAAGGAATATATATATATATATATATATATATATATATATATATATATATATAAATAGGGAAGAAAAATTAGAAATGTTACAAAATATATGTATGAATAACTTAAACACAAATATAGAAAGAGCTTAGCAATTTACTCGCCACAAAAGCAGCTAAAAGTAGAATTGCTGAAAATTTATAAAATCTTCAAACTTAAAATTACAGTAGAAATACAAAGATTTAAAAACAAAGGATAACATCAATAAAATGCAATCGAAAACAAAATTTAAAGTATAAAATGAATAAATACTAACATCAGGTATTAACATGGTCATCTTCTTCAGGCGGTGTTGAGTCTTTGACAGAAAATTGTTGTTTTTAACAATAACAAAGGACAATCATCAAAGTCAAGCCACTACATCCCCAAACCATGCAAAACTACCAAATATAAAATTGAAGATGATAAATATTCACCATGTTTAAATAGAAAAATATAAAATGCCAAATAATAAGTATTGCCACACAAATATGAAAATTGATTTCTGTATTAATAATTATGCCTTACTTCACTCTTATAAATAATTTTGCTGTATTTTATATATTCTGTATTTGCTTTATTTTATATATTCTTTCTCATTTGGTCAATCAGATAGAATATATTAAATTTGACAATTTAAAAAATAACAATTATGCTTCAATAAACTTTATGTAATATAATTTAGAAAGTGAAGCTTTTCCAAGTGAAATGAAACATCTGGGGATAGGAGTTCAAGTGTTGGAGGTTTTCTGCTTGATCTCTGCTTCTTATTTAGTTAGACTCCCACTTGGTAGCTTCTTTCTAACTGATAAACCCAACTCAGGGCTAGGTGCAGGAAAGTAGGCTGGTGTTCACTCACTACCAATTTTGTTTTCTTCCACATTTCACCAGAGGTTGTAATTTTAATCATTTAGCCTTTATATATTGTGTTATTTGTGCCAAATTTTGCTGTGACGCCTCTAGTCTATTTTGTTGTTGCATTATTAATGACCAGCATTGTATTTAAAATATAAAAAATCTCTTTTTGTCATTAAAATGGTGTTTTATGCAAAAATGCACTATAATCCGAAACTTTTATATAATTATATATGGTAAAATTTTTTGATTTTGTTTTGCATATCATGAAGATTTTTTGGTTTATGGCAAAATGTTTGTAATAACAGTCCATAAATTAATTTATGAATGCTATTTCTGTTTTTCAAAAGTTCTGATTAAGACCCAAACTTTTTAGCAATTACTTGCCATTAAGTGTGCTCTAAAATAGTGCTAAATGACCAGTTTTGGATAAAAATGTTGCAATCATTGCTTATTATATTTTTCCTTTCATTTTGTTAAGTTTAGAATTTTTATTCAACTTTACTATGTTATAGATTATATTCTTGCTTTCAAAAATATCTTCATCAGTTAAGCTTTCAAATATCCTTCTCAATGATCTTTTTTGAAATTGCACAACACAAAGTGCCTCAATTCACAAAAAATGTATCTGTTTTTTTTTTTTTTTTTTTTTTTTTTTTGCTTGCTTGCTTTTACTTATTTGAAAGTATAGGAAAAACACAAACACAAAAAAAAAAAAAAAATTAATATGTTCAAGTTTTTTTTATGTATTTGAAAGTAAGTATTGTCTCATTTATTTGCATAAAATCTCTATTAAAGGCTGTCTTTTGAATTCTTTAAATGCTGCTTGATATTTTTAACTGTCGTTTTGTTCATTTTTTAAAAAATGTAAAAAATTAGCAGTATTCATCTTTATCACATCACTATTGTTAAACTGATATTACTAGTTTCAATTTTAATTTTGAACCAATTGATATCAAAAATGAAGTAATGTTAATAGTTTCAAAATCTAATAAGAAATTAAATTATTTAAATGTTACTGAATTTATTTTTTCATCTAACTTTATGGTAGCATCAGATAAATTGTAAATGTACTATATTTTGATTCATACAGTTATTACTTCTCTCAGTAATTATAACTGTTTTTTGTAAATTCAGGAGAAAAAAAATAATCCATAGTTTAGCTTTTTTTACAATTCTAGATGCATGCTTGTTATTTCTTTATTGTCATGCATAAATAAATGCTATGCTAAAAATAAAATTTAATACTAGGTCATTTGGAGTGCTTTTGTGGGAATTATTTGAATTCGGAAAGCTGCCATATGTGAACCTAAGTGATGATGATGTTATTCAAAAGGTTTTAATGGAATGTGTTGTGAAGCTTGAACAACCGCTGACACCATGTGTCCACAAAGATATGCTGTAAGTATTTTTATTTAATATTTGCACACTGAAAAATATGGTAAATACAATCTAAAAGATCTTTAACGTTTTATTGTAAGTTCTTAATTATAAAAATATAATTCTTAACTATATATTTTTAAAATTCTGTGGATCCTGAATAAAAAGTAATAATTTTAAGTGTTTAGTGAAGTGTTTTATTTATTTTTTTTTTAAGATTTTGAAAAACTATTGAATTTTTAGTCTTATATTCACATAGAATCAGGTCATTCATCATTCACCTGTTTTCTAATATTACAAATATTTCAAACGATTTCTCATAAAAAAAATTTTGATGACTGTGTATGAGCGGTATTTATGATTATTATTTTTACAAATTTATTTCTATTTGTCTTAAAATATCTATGACAGATCAGAAATAATCAGATCTTGCACAAAGAATGCGCAATTCAGGTGTATTCTACATTAAAAACGACATTTCTAAAGGTGTGGCAGCTTGGCAAGAAAATAGATACTTTTGGAAAAATCTATCACCAAAGCTCTAGGACTACCACTAAGCGAGACATAAAAATTTTTGTATTAGCTGTATTATATTCTCAATGTCAGCTTTGTTTCGTAAAACTTTCATGTTGATATTTGATTATTAAGAAAAAATTTTATTGTTGAGATAAAGAATGTTGGAATGAATTTCTATTTTTAAAATGTAAAAATGAAGGAAAAAAAATTTCAGTTAATTTAAATTGTGTTAACATGAATACTGCAATATGACATTTTATTTTGCACTATAGAAGGTGTCAAATTTGGCAAAACATATAGCCATGAATCTATTTGGCCTTATTCACACTCCTAGGGTTTGGTGGGAATATCATGATATAAGACTAGTTTTGCTGGGATGGAAGTAGTGCCCTGATATTTCGCAAGAGTGAACAGTCATGAAGTATTAGATATACTGGCAGATTAAATGCATCTTGCAATGTAAGAAATATATAATTAAATATTTTGCTCTGATGGGGATAAATTTTCATGGACAATAATGCCACTTTGTTCATGAAGATCCATTGCCCTTTATAATACATGATGTCAGAAGTGTTTGAAATTGATTTACTGAACATAAGCACTTTCAATACATTGCCTAGTTCTACATAGCCCTTATCTTAACCCATAGAAAATATATGGGATGTGGTAGGAAATATGCACACTTTTCTTCCAGCTTATTTACAAGATCTAAAAAGTTGTATAGCATTGTATTCTTGAGACACAAGTGCAGTTGAAAAGCATGTAGACTCAATCTCCAAATGAATTAGAATTTATCAGTGCAAAAAGTGGTCCAAAAAATATATAGATCTTGAGTTTCTAATTCATTGCCCAGTGTTTGTATGAAAAAGTGACTAAAAGTTTAAAAAAAATTCTAATATTTGCAGATGAAAAAATATGCAAAATATTTTTATTGCAAATATTTTTTTATTAAAAATTTTCATAGAAATATTTTAGGATTTCAAATGAAAAATATTTATTCTATTTGTGATTTTATTTAAAATAGATGTCTGTATTCATTTTTAATAAAATATCCTTCCTAATCCACTGAAATCAATATTCAAGAATTACTCCCTATTATTTTTACAATTATAATATGTTATATTTACAAAAATGTAGCTATTTTTTCTCTAAAAATTTATTATTTTACTTTCTTAAATTATTCAGCTTTTCCAATTTTCATCAAATTTATACATTTTTTATTTCAAAATTCATTAAAATTTTAAGTTTTCTACTATTGATTTGTTAATTTTTTGTTTGAAAATTATTCTTAAGCCTTTATTTTACAATAACATTTAATGATAAAGAAATATCAGATTGATTTCTCTGAACAAGTTCGATTTATAGTTAAATTATGTATAATTTTTTCACGATAGTATTTCAAATTTATTTATTTAGCTAAAGTATTCTGAATTTTTATTTAATGGTTTCTGCAATGTAACCCTGCATTTGATTTTTTAGATATAAAATTATGCAACTTTGCTGGTTACCTCCAGCATTGAGACCTACCATTCAGAAAATCTCTACTCTTTTGACTTATTTATATGACAACCGAGATGTTTTGCCTGAATCAACTTCATTTGAGTCTCGATGGAATTCTCTGCAACCGGTACTAAAAGACCACAATCTAAACAATCCTCCACCAAATGTTTCCTTTAATTTTGAAAGTGATTTTGTGCCCAAGACTGATTCTGCTAAAGATGGTGATAGCATGAGATCATCAGACTTTGATCCCAGTGCTTATGGAGATAAATCACCTTCAAGTGGCTCTTTTTCCATTGGATATGATGGTGAACTTGCACCTGATATGTCACCTAGTCTTTTAAATTTGAGAGGAAGTGTTGAAGATTTAGCTGATGGTATCTCTTCACATTCTAAGTGTGATGCAAGTTCTTGTATTTCTGAGCCTTTAAATCTGGAGAATCTACCTGCTTGTAATGAAATTTCAGATTCTGGTGTCATCCAAGTTCAAATCACTGAAGCTATTCAGGATTTGGATAGAATCTTAGCAGAAGAAGTGCCTTCATTAGACTTTTCCAACTGTAATGCTTCTGAGACAAAGGATTCATTCGAAGTATCTCTGGAACAGTCTTCTAAAAAGATTGACCTAAACAATATTGATAATTGTAAAGAAAATGTGGAGTGCCAGAATTCTCCAAATTCAAAAGTTGACACTTGTGAAGTGATAGTAAATTTGCCTGATAATTCTGTGAGAAATAATATTGATTATAGTGCCAGTTAAAGAAAATTAATTTATAAAGTTATTAATAAATTCTATGTGTGATATCTTAAGTATACCATTAAATGTAACTATCTAAAAACTATTTTTTGGATTATTTGGAATTGAAAAAAATTGACATATATGTATCTGTATTCAATAAATAACAGATCAACCAAATTAAAATAGTTATTGTATTGCTTTTTCTCAAATTATCAAAATATTTATTGTTATACAATACTCATTTCCAATATAATTACTGATAAAAATTATATTTCATCATAAATATATTATTCTCTCATATATTTTATGTATTTATTAACTTATCAAAGTAACAGAAACTGCTCTATAATAGCTATTTTGGTTGGAGGGGTTGTTAAATAAATGCATCAAATTATTTCTATTCATATCTATGTATTCTAATAACATAAAATCTTATGATTTGAAAAAACTAACTATACTACTTGCTAGCTGCTGCAATGTTCATTTTAATGCATTAACAAAGTTAAAAATATAGTCTGCATATTTTTAATTAATTATGCTCAGATGTATTTTATTGATATTAAAATTTCTGAATGAATCTTTTTTTAGAGTTTTCTGTAAGTAAAATTTGATATATTTATAAGTGTCTAACTTATATATTTTAAATATAATAAATATTTGTGATGTTTCATCTTGAAAATTTGAGCTTAATAAATGTATTCATAAATTTTTTAAATTGTAAACTGTTGTATTTTAAATATTTAATAATAAATTGTGTGTACCATATTGGTACTGTATTCATCAAATATGTAACAAAGATATTTTTTAGATGCATTCACTTTAAATACATGTATACTATTAGCAAGCACTTAAAGATTTCCACACAGTTGGGAAAAATTTTAATTAATAGCAAAAATGTTTTTAAAGTCTTCAGTAATCTTAATATTCTCAATTTGTTCTGTTTCCTATTTTATATCAAATATTATTTCAATCTTAGTAATATTTAAACACATTCCTTCACAGCAGCTATATAAAAAAGTTTTGTACAACAGTCTATTTAAGTAAATATTTAAACTATTTTTTTTTTAAACGTTTATTTTCAATGCTACTATTTTCAGTATGCCTGGTAAATTTCAATAACATGGTTATGTGAAAGAAGATATAATTTTAAAGAATTGAGAATTTTTGATTTGATATATATATGCCTTTATGTGTGTGTGTGTGTGTGTGTGTAATTATTTTTTTTAAATTACTAAAACATTTATGCATTTTTTGAAAAGTTGGTAAAAATTAGTACAACTATTAATAGTAAATGTATTTAAAAGAGATATTCAGAAAATTGAATCACTCAGTTATGTATTTAAGTTTTTAATTCTTAAGAATGAGTTTTAAGATATTCTTTGAATTTTAAAATTTTTTCAATAAAATCCTTTCAAGTCATAGATAAATTTTAAGTTATTTGATGTAAGGGTACATCATTTTTATTTTATTACATTTTTTGTCAAACTTTGGGTTATTTTTGCATAAATGGGCATGTCTTAGATATATTTAAAAATATATGAACGTAATTTTAAATCATTCATGGTATATTATATACTTTCAATTCTGTATCATGTACATAATGTATTTTCTAATTCTATCTGCTTGGTATAAATTATTAAAGCTTAGTAAAAAAAATATAGATTTAATCAATTTTTGAAAAATTTATGAGGCAAATTATATTTGTTGCTACTAAGTCTGAAAGCTTAGAATTGCTTATATCAACATTTTTATATATTTCCCCAATTTCTTACAAGTATTATTTTGTTTTGTAATTTCATCTTATAATTTAAGACAAATGTATCGGATCTTAGTATCTGAATATGTGCCACTGAAATTTGTTTTTAACTATATGTTCTATTTTCATGATTACTAAGTTTATTGTTAGCCTTTTTATTAAACCAGCTATACTATTTTTTAAATTCTTTTTACTATTCTTTCATCTTCTATCAGTAATATTAAATGTTACATGTGTAAAAACATATAAGATTGTAGTATTCATTGGATTCTGTTAGTTCTCCTGAAAATATTGTTATAAGACTTATCGTCTAAAACCATTCGAATGTAAATGAATAAAGAAAAAATATATAAAAATGTATTTCGATCAAATAGTACTTATAAGCATATTGTAGATGAAGTATTGGATATTTTTTTCTTATTGCAATGAGTTTCTCCTATAGAAGTTAATAAAGATAACATAGATTATTTTGTCAAAAACTTGACACCAGATAAACCTTAAAATAATATAAAAGGAAATAGAATTTCTTCCATTTAACTGAAATATGTACATAAAGCTAGTTATATCTATTTTATTTTACATTTGAAGAGAAATAATTTCCATTTGAACATAAATATATCAGAAGTTTTCTTAAATCTTGTAAATTTGCTTTGACATTAACTATTTTTTCTGTTTATATCATTATTATTTGGGGTAATACAAATATGATAACCCTTTATAATATTTTTACATATTAATTATAAAGTTTAAAGTATTATAAACACTTATAAAAACAACGAATATCCATGTTTATTTATAAATCCGTCCATATTTTGTGAGATTAAAAAATAATTATACTTTTAACATTTATTAATAAATGTTTGAGAAATTATATTACTAATATTATTAAATGTTTTTTGTTTAAAAGGAATGTTTTAAAGTTTGAAAATTTAAAATTCTCACATTCTGTATAACTAGTCCTATTTTGTGTTTTCATGATTTTTGAAAATTTGTTTTGTAATCCACTTTTTAAATGAATTATAATAAATTTTAAAACACAATATTTTTAATGACTTTCTTATTCAGAGTATTTTTATTTTGTGAACTGCATCCTATATTTTGAACTAAAAAATTCCTTAATTTGTGTATAAAATTGTGTACATGATCACTGCTAACATCAAAGTTTTATTACATTCGTTATGGTTTATCAGATTGAAACATAATTTTTAATCTTAATATAACATATTTATTACTAGACAATAATAAATTTATGTACTAAAATTAGTAAAATAAATACATTGAAATAGTTTTTAATTTTGTAGTAATTAATGAAATAAAATCAGGGTTATGTGTGTCTACAAATTAAAAATCTATTTACAAACAAATTAAATTTGTATTAAATAAATAATATAAAAAGTTTTGCATATTAATTTTCAAATACATGTATATAATTAAATTAATCCATGTCTGAATCTACTTCATCTTTCTTGTAAAATTAAAGATTTTAGACGTTTTTTTTCCTTTAAATTTCTGTGTTAAAATATAGTAATTAGTTTAAATTCTTTGTAGACATCTTGATATATTATTCTAAAATATTTCTTTTGAAAGTGCTCAGAATCTAACCAATTTATAAATTGTAAAAAATGTAAAAACATATTAACAAATATTTTTTGTAGCATTAAATGCATATTTTTTGATAAAGTTAATATTGAAAGTGTATCACAAATTATATTAAGTAACTGCTTTGCTTCATTATGTATAAAATTTTAAATGTGAATGAACATAATTTTACAATGATGATTTGTACCTAAAGATTCATGTATCTGTCTTTATATTATAATCCACACCACCTAGAATTTACGGTTTTTAAATTGACTAGAGAGAAATGTATTTATTTTATAGTAAAGTATGAATGGATGAATAAATGTATTAATCGAGGAAATTATCACAAATATTCACCGAAATGAAATTTGTATATACTTCATTACAATGAAATATATATTTCTATAATTTATTTAAATATTTATTTTTTTTATAAAATAATTTGCATTATTTATATAATATGTTAAAAATTCTCAACATGGCAATATATTAATAATGTTTCTTTTCATTCTAAAAAAAATTGTTTCTATTTAACATTTGATTTACCTGAAAAATTTTTTAAGAAAATAAAAGAAAAAGCTGAAAGATTTACATTGTTTATTTTTTAAGCATTTTAAAAACTAGTAAACTCCCAATTAACTTCAAAATTAAATAGCGCTGATATCGCGTGCATTTATTTATTTTTTTCAAACAAATTTATGATGAAACAGTCACAAATATGCAGTTGAACAATTTACATGTTAATCAGTAGTTAAACATTTAGATAATTTTGTTTCAGGGGCATGTAAATTAATAACCAATAAAATCATCACACCTGGAATGCAAAATTGTCAATTTATAACAAAATAACTCGCGATAAAGAATTCCGTACGGAATTCTTTTTTACAATAAAAACATTTTTTAAATTTCCTTGTTTGTAGATTGTTGGTGTTAATTTTTGCTGTTTACCTTTTTTTTGTGTTGTGCCTTTAATTTTAATATTTAAGAGCAAGTATTTCTGTTTTATTCCAAATAAATTAATTTTTTATTAATAATATTTCATTGCACTTTTTTTGTTTGTAATTGTAATAGTCCTTCTATAATTTTTTCATTCCTCTTAATATAAATATTGACCGTAATTATCGATGCTTGCTACGAGAAATGAAAAAAATTGTTCACTATTCAAAATTTGTTCACAAATTATTTCAGAAAAATAAGTATCTGTTTTTTTAAAAAATTCTTTTCCTTTATTAGGGATTGTGTTAGTCATCAATGATATCTAGTAGTACTGTATTTGCGTGTAATCTAAAAATATTTCTTGCTGTATCTGCAAGAGCATATAAACAATTTCATTTTTGAATTTGAATGTCGTCATGTGATCAGCGTCAAGTTTACTGTGTGCAGGACGATGCTCAGTACCTGCTGTTTTGTTTTAGAAACTCTCATAAATCAGACGAAATGCGGAAAAAATTCAATTACAAGGTTGTAGAGAATAAATTTTGTTTAATATTATAAAACATTTTACGTCTACAGAAATGTGTGTGTGTGTGTGGGGGGGAAACACGTACACTGGTAACATGTTTCTGTGCACGTTCAAGCACCATCAAAACGCTGAAAGAAATAACTTATCACATGATACACAAAATTCCTTTAGCAAAGGTGTCGAATCCAATACAGAACAACTTAATACCAAACACACTGTGTATAATTAATAATTTATGCTTAATCTATTTTTTATCTACTACATGTATAATATTATATATAAAAATGAGAATTTCCAGATCACATTTTGGTCCTGTCAGTATTTTAAAGTTCAGTGTAAATAGATAGCACCTAAAGATTCGTTGTTCTTGTGTTTCTTAACTAATCTCAATGAAACATCTAATATAAATTATGTAGATCATACAGACCATCATAGTTTCTGCCGGCAAAAAGTTATTTAAAATCGTGCCAATACGTGTGGCTTTGTACTGCTTAAAACCTGAAAAAATTATACTTGAAATTCTTTATAAATTGATACATCACTTAAAAAACTGAAATAATGTGCCTTTGATTTGAATATTGAGTTGAACAAGAAGAAGCATGCATGATCGTGAAACTTCTTCTCAGTGTAAAAGCAATACTTTAATAGTACTTCGTGCTTATAGTCTAATGAAAAATTTAAGACAAGAACTTATATCAATAAATGCAGTTAAAACTATGATGACTGGTTTTCCAGATGTTGCACCACGGAGCAAGCAAAGTACAAGTGATCCGGCTATTATAGAGAAAATTGCACGCTTCGCTATCTAATATCATTAACGATTTAAAAAATATACTAATGGCATTGTGAAATTAGACCACGTATTCAAGCATATACACAACATCGGTAAAATTAGGTGAAATCGAGGGGGGATTCGTAGGTAAAGTGACGCCGGTAAAGAAGTGATGTCAGAAAACATCACAAAATAGGTGATCCGAGGGACAATTAAAATGTTCAAGAAATTGGAAATATCTGGCGAGATATCGGAGACAAATCAAATTATTTATTTTTTATTCTCTTATTTTACTTATTTCTCCTCTGAAAATAACGTTTGCGATTAACTTTATTAAATTTTTTTTAATGATGAAGATTAATTCATGATAAAATCTATGTCGTTAAAATAATTTTTTAATATTTATAACCTTTTTATTAACTTTTATGAAATTATGTAGATCGAAGATATCTGTGGGACTCAAAAGATAAAAATTATTGTGACAAATAAAAAATACTCTACTCGAGGAAATAAGCCATACGCGTTTTGCAAAATATTTGAGAAATCTGTGACAGGTTACAATTTACATTAATAATAAATATGGATTTCCTTTTTTATGAAAATGAAGTTTCTTAGATTTAAATATACTTTTTGATTAATTCGGATAAAATGAACAGAGGAGCCTATTCAACAACTAAATATACTTTACTTAATATGATTGAAAAAATTGATTTTTGTGTTTCACATATAAAACTGAAAAAAATATTTTTGATGTATACTGTAAATTGATAAAATTGCTTAGATGTTATATTTTAATAAAATAGTTTCAACCCTATATTTTAAAATTTAAAATAATTGTGTTAATATTTATTGGCAATTCATTATTTATATTGCTGAGTCAAATAAACTTTAAATATTAAAAAGTATTTAAACAAAATATATTTTATTGAGGATTGAAGTCAAGTCTTAGAAAACAAC
>JAPDSC010142408.1:0-10202 GCA_026290005.1 Latrodectus geometricus
AATTAATTATTTGATCTACAAGAAAAATTCTTTTTGTGACTTGTAATGCAATGGAAATCATTCATAAATGCAATTTATTTTCATTTTAATATCCAACATGAAGAGATATGTCTTTTCAGATACATAAAAGTGTACACACACACCACACATTGAATTTGGAAAGTCCCTATGTTTCTCGCGGTAATTATAGGTGTTTTCAGTGCACCTTGTGCTGATTTACTACACAAAAAAGAAAAAACACTTGAGCTTACAGAAAAAGACTGTCTGCTGGTATACCAGTTTTTTCTACAAATTTTTATATAATTTTTTTATGGAAAAAAAACTAACAAAATGTAAACTAATTTTGTACAGAGAAAACTTAATAGTTTCTTTTTGTAAAAGGGTAGTTTATTTTTGTGCAAATAAGAGTTTTCCTGTTATTTTATACGAAGGATAACTAACCTGAAAACACATTTTATTTACAGGACAATTCTCATTTTATACAAATGCTTACTTATTTTAACAGTTTTTTTTCCAATAAAAATTAAGAAATTTTACAAAATTTTTTTTTTTTTTTTTTTTTTTTTTTTTTTACACAGTTAAAATTGATATATTATCTAAGAAATATACTGTTCTTGTCACAGCAAAAAATTGTAGTTTTTAAAATCTGTAAATGGCAGTCTATCATTTTAGCAAATTTAAACTGCCTATATATAGTTTATTCTAATATTATGATTAATAGAAAATTTTTATATATTCAACTAAATCATTTAATTGTTAAATAAAGAAATAATGAAATTTGATATTTTTATAAACTGAAAACTTATTTTTTTAATGAAAATTAAAACAATTTAATATGTTACTTAAATATTAGATAATTATTTCTTTATTTCAATCCATACACTGATAAAACTACAAACATTTTTTTTTATTAACATGAAAATCTTTTGTTGGATGTTATTGATAATATCTGTGATGTTCTCACAATCCTGTGTAGTCTCTAGGATACTTAGGTAATGCATTCTTTTTAGATGACACATTTATTAAGCACAAACATTAATTTAGACATTTATCCACATTTGTAAAATATATATAGTTTACATAGACTGGGAGCGACTACCCGGATAATCGAAACAAAACTAACCAACCCTTCTCTCTCCAACACAAATGATCTATTTTGTCCGCACACCATTGGCAGATAACGAAATATAAACTTTTAGTTCCTGTTAATTGTCTGACTTTCTATCTAGTTTCCATTACATTTGGAAACTACAAAGAATTGGGGAAAAACAAATGTTTGCAATATCACTTTCTTTAGAATGTTTTTCTTGACTTTCATCTCCATTTCACTAAGAGCTGAATAAAACAAAAATTCTAAATATAATTAAATTCTTACCTATTTGCTCACATGCTTGAGCTAACATTTTCCCTTTACTTATTCTGTTTTAATAGAAAAATATCCTATAGACTACTACTGCTATTATCATTTAAAAGAAAGAAAAAGATTAGAAATATACATTATATTTGTTGCATAATGATATTTAATCAGCCTCATACACCCTTGATAAGGCATGTGAGATAACACTATTATTAGCATCTGTGTGGAGTTCATATTGCTTAATCAGGTGTTGACATAACAAAATGACAATACATAAACTATCTTTCAATGGGATGAAAGCCTTTTTCTCTTTCTTCAGATCAATGCATATCATTTAGTATAGACTTTCGGGTCAAGTCTTTTAAGGACTTAGCAATGTTTGCATAATGAGGCACATATTTCCTGTAATAGTTGAACAGTCCTTATATCGATCTTAAGGCTTTGTTTGTTCTTGGCGACATTTTATGATTGCTGCAATTTTATCAGGATTGGACCCATGTTTTCCTAATCTATTTACATAACCCAAATATTTTCTTTTTGATCTCGAAATTGTACTATATGCTCACAAAAAAAAGCAACTCCTTGTCCCATCCTTTACCTTGCGACCTATAGCATGATGCAACAATGATTTCATTGTGCCAGTTTATCTTTCTATCAATCTAGAGCCCTCTATAACCTAAGTTAGGATTTTTTAGGTAGTCGTGTCATAATACCCATTAGTCAATCATGAAATGTTTTACAAAAATTCTTATTATATACAAAACCTTTGATCCAGAACGAAAGATGTATTTTAAATGTTAACAAACAATTCTTTCATTTGGTAATGTAAAGGAAATTTCTTTGATAACGAAAAATTATTGCTTCTTGGCAGAGAATAAAATTATTTATATTCAAGTAATCGTCAGATTTACTAGTTTTTTCAAATGAGAAAAAATCAAATTAAGCTGTTTAAATTCGAATTTTATCAAGGTAAAATTACCATCGTGAAAAGTTGTGTGTGAAAAACAAAGTGAAAAGAAAGATAACCAGAGGAAAGTTATTATTTGAATTGAAATTAATTTGGTGAAATATTAATAAACTTAGGAGGAGCTCTTTAAAGGTTAACTTTATATTATTACCAGCCACATTGCTAAAGTTTGAATAAAAATAATAGATGTCTTGTCCGAATAGAAATCTTTTGATTGCATTATTTCACTCGCTATGATTATATAAATTCCTAATAGCAGAATTAGAATGGCAAATTAATTTTTAATTATTTTAACTTTCAGTTATAAAAACGTGACTGTTTTTATATCTGAATAATAAATGCAGAATATAAAGAATATTAAAAAATATTTTTATATTCGTTTATATAAAATGTTTATATTATAAAAAATGTATTAAAAAATATTATTTTTTATTTTGGTTTTAAAACTTATATTTACAGAATTCGGAATCAGCGATGTTGCATTTTAGAATATTTTGTATATAAGCTTGGTAACTTTTAAAATTTAGAATATGTGTTTGCACCATGCATGCCTGTTTAAATTTATACATAATTTGACAACTAATTGATGAAATACGAGTTTTTCTCCTTTGAAAATTTCTTAACCAAGCAATATATGTAAAAAGTGCAGAGAATAAATTTATTAAGTATCAGTACAGAGTGAGTGTTTTCTTTTCCTCATTATTTGCTGGAATAATTGCTAAAAGAGCTGTTTCGAATAATCCATGCTTAATAATAACTTACCTTTAAAAAAATTCTGTTCATGGTAATTTAGGATATTGAAAATGAAATATAACGGCATCAGTAATATACATTATCAAGTCGACTACAGTTTCCTTATTAATAATTAAAGTAGCATATGGGGCAGCTTCACCGTAAAATAATTTGCAAAATTAGCAACAAAATAATAATTGCCATTGTTAATATTATGTGTTAATTCATAGTAATCGTATCGTTACATGTTAGGAACCGAATGGGTAGGTCATTTTTTAGTGATATTTCATTATTTTTTTTATTT
The DNA here is from genome assembly GCA_026290005.1 of Latrodectus geometricus. Classification (NCBI taxonomy): domain Eukaryota; kingdom Metazoa; phylum Arthropoda; class Arachnida; order Araneae; family Theridiidae; genus Latrodectus; species Latrodectus geometricus. The sequence goes on from JAPDSC010142408.1 coordinate 3,361, forward strand.
ACTTGCAGATTAGGGATCGAAGTATTTGTCCACCCATGGAAGCTTCGTAAACATTAAGCACAGTTGGTGTAAAAAAAGGAAATAGTGAGCAATAAGAATATTTTTTTTATCGAATTGAATAGCTTATTATATCGTAATAAATTGGTTTTAAAATATTTTTTAACTATATAAGAGTATTCTAATAAACAGATTTATTTCCACGCTATTTTTAAAAAAAAAAAAAATCAATTATGTACCCACGTTTTTAAATGATTATATTAAAATGTGGAACTTTTAAAAAATTACCTTGAGTGAATTTTTATGTTGCTGTCCTTTTTATTTTATCGGACTTCATCAAATTTAATTGGAACATCGTATGTAATGAGTCATGTAGTTCTGTATAAATTGACAAATCCTAACGATATTTCTTTAAAAGATGCATTCTATGGGCAGAGACGGGTTTTGTAAGCGCTCTCCTGGTGTGAAAACATTGCACTTTAGAATGAGAAGAGGCATGGCGTTTCAATTAGCGTGCTTAAGTGAGAATTTTTGCAATAAATCTTTTGTTACATCAGTAATGTTTTCCCTTCACAGTGGGATTCCATGATGTCCCCGAGAAACATGAAGTTCTTGTTGCATTAGTTCCACTCAATGAAAGGTGCAATAACAATGGCGTATACAGTACAATTTCAATAAATTATTATTGTGCTGAAACAAATGACAACACATTCTTTAGATCAAAATATTTTTTTATTCATTATATGATCAAAACAACAGTGATATGAGCGACATTTATTGAGGTGCTTCAAGGATGGAGAACCATGTATAATATACACATTCTTTGACATCGAGTTGAAGCCATCGCACCGAGGTATGAAATATTAGATTCTGAAAGCTGCAGATGTAGCTTTTTGTTACATAAAATAAATATTGCAACGAAATAATAAATTATGCTGAAAGACCTCTTCCAACCTGTTTGGCATGGATGCAATCACTTTAGAAGTAAATTGAGTCGTATTGTTTCCGAGATCAGTGTGCAATTACCGTTAACCTAGTTCTCATTCCAGTTAGAGATGTTTTTGTGGGCTTAAAGTGCGAAACACATTTTAGTTGCCCAATGTATTTAAAAGAAGTAGCGCCAGAGGAAATGGACTACATACATTTAATAACTGCAGGCGGATGAAAGTGAAATAGAAAACATGATCAGTACAGTACAAATTAATACAATCCGTGATGTTATCCACTATTTTCAAGTCTAAAATCACCTTTCGCATTCTGAATTTATGGAAATTATATTTATGATGAGAAATATTTCGCTTCTGCAGAATGAAAAAATGTGGTTGTATTCTGAAACTAGCATTTGGCCATTAAGAGTCTTGACAGATTTAAATAATCACGCCGACTTTTAGTTCTACAATTCATGAATTAGTTTTTCTTGAGTTTTTTCTGAATCTTGAATCTGAATACTTGCTGGAAAAGTCACTTTAGATGTCACAAAATATACTGCCACTGTTAAGATTGCTAGATATCTCCAGGTGAGAAATCTTCTTGACATCTTAATATCTTTTAAGATCTCAAAAAAGTGACTGAATATACTTTTATATAATCACTTCTAGTGCATTCGCCTTTAAATTATTCAATTTGCATCATGAACTCTTCATGCTTTGAGTGTTTCTAAGCTGCTTATTGTTGTAAATCTAATTTAAGAAATTATTTTGCTAATAGAGAAATTTTATATACAATTGTAAGGTAATAAAACGTTTGCTTTAAGAAAAAAAAAAAAACTTGCTTACATTTAATGATCTTACGCGCGCGCTCGTTAAAACTAACTAATCTCTAATTATTTATACATTGTTTCGAATAATTTTAAGCATCAATGTTGCCATTTTTTCTGAAATATATATTATTTCGTTTGAAAAATTTTTGATGAATTAAAAAAGAAAGTGCCTTGTGAAAGAAATAAGCAGGGGTTTCGCGAGATAACTTTGGAACAAAGTAGGCTTAGTGCACTCTTTATTTATGATTTATTAATAACTTTTTCATTAATAATTTATATAAAAAGTGTTTTTTATAATGTTTTTTAGTTTCATACTTGCAAATAGATAACCTATCTTTTTTTTTTTCTATTTGCTGAAAAGGAAATTATTTGTGTAAAAAACTATAACAACGGAACATGGCTAGTATGTGAACCTTCATTTATTTATCTTATATTTTCCTTTAGATTGATTCAAGCTGTTTATCAGTAAATGCTTACACTTGATACGAGACTCTGAATTAATAATTATTCTAAAAATACAATAAGTCAACCAGATGATAGTATTGTTTGCTCAACACTAATTTCCTTCCGGAAGCGATATCAAAAGGGCGGTGCTTAAAGTGAATTCCAAATCACTATAAACATCCCTTTCTAAGGTAGGATTTGAATTCACGAATCATTGCAGAAAAACTGTGTGGCAACCATTCAGTTTCCAGCTCGACTGGAGAGTGAATTAATACTTATGAAATGTGATGAAAAAAAATCGAAAAAAACTAAATACCCATGAAACCATTTTTTAATCGATAGTTTCGCCAATTATATTCCAATTCGATTAAAATCCCATATACCGCAAAAATAAAAAGTTTAATTAGATCGATCTGATTGTGTGTGAGAGAGAGAGACTCTGTTATTGTACATAAAAACAAGTTCGAGGTACTTAATTAAATGAACTTCCAAATAGTGATTCATTAATTACAACTCAATCAAAAACCAAATTAAAATTTTCGAGACAAAATTGATTTAAATTTTCAGAAGATTCGAATAAGTTTTTTTAATTAATCAATAAAATTGAATGTTGCGAAAGTAGTTTTCTTACTTTAGGAAATGTTTTCTTGCAAAAATTTTCTCTTTTAAAGCTATTTCAATCTCAATGGTTTGTTTGTTACTAAATGGCCATTTTATTTTGCACACGATAGCTAATTATACTCAGACGTACAAAAGTATATTCCGAACAAGAAATCTTCATCTAGAAAACAAACCCATGAATTATTGAAACGAAGCGGAATTCAATTTCCGGAGAAAGTTTTATTGCAGAAATATTAGATTAATATATTTAGTGTCAAATAAAGAATAATCAGTAATTATGAGTTACCTGTGATTGATTTTAATACAGCTCCATTCTTAAGTTACAGTTTAACAATGAGAACTCAGGCTTCATTTTACATATACACCCGTAACCACAACTTTTGTATGGCGTCAGAGCTTACGCAGTGTTCTAAGTATATATCTTATTTAAACACTTTCGTGGCTGTAATCCAATCATTGATTGTTATTTCCATTTATTATTTCTCAGCATCAAGATTTGAAAGCACATGCAGCTTTTTTCTACACCAAAAGTTTTAATTAGATCGGTCTGATGATGCGTCTGAAAAGCTAATTAAGCTACTGTCAGCTAATTTCTCTGTATTCCTGATTTGTTCCCTCATTTAATGTTAAAAAGCATTTTATAACAAATTTTCAAAAATATATTACCTATAGTATTGAAGTATTAAAATTTTTGATAGTGCTATGAAAGTTGGTGAGGTCGTAAAAATAAGCTTCTACGACCGTTAGTAAACATGTCTGCCAATGGTTCAACTCACAACGGGTATACCGTGCGACTGTTTTGCGTTATCCTCCAATAATCAGATAGCAACTGATATTTCCAACAGGGTTTTCAAAGAAAGTTATTATAGCTCATCATTTCTTGTAAATAAATTTCCTGTCTGTGCCCTTGTAAAATTATGATCTATATTTATTATTAAAATAAGTTTATTTACCCATATAGCAAGTAATAATTATAAATGCGTCTCTATTATTTAGTTTTCTGAAATTAATAGTTATAAAATATTCAAAAAAATACTGCTAAACATTACATCTTCCAATATTTATGTACTTTGAGAATTTTCGAAGTCCCTGCCAAATGTCTTGTTTTTGCGAAAGTTTTTCAAGCACCCTATTTGAACCTATGAAAAGAGATATGTGTATACGAAACCACTTAGGGCCGAGAGCTTTTATCATCAATTTCTATACTGGATGTATTTCTATTATACTTTTCGCAGTGCTTTTAATAGAAATCAAGTTAGAAATTGTAGCACAATATCTTCTTACTTCTTTCTGTAGAAAGTTTTTGCTGTAGAACTGAAATCAAGGCGAACAGGTATCGATATACTCCACACATGAATCGATGAGAAGTGTAGGCGTGAGAACATTTTTTGAAGTGAACGAATACTTCACATTATCAAAAATATTATTGAAAATTGAATGCAAAATGCATATAATTCGTCCTTTGAAGAAATATTTTTTTTCAAATATGTACACATTATCATTTTACATACTAAATCCACCATGGCACACATAAATTTGAACTTTTCAAGGCAATTGGATGAAAATGCTCTCTGAGTGATCGTTTTATTCAGAGCGATGTTGCATTTTTGTCTAGCGGATGTCTCAGCCTTCCGTGGAGGAGCGCTTGGTCAAGCGTTCTCCCGATGGCATCACAGGACAAGGAACACCCACACCAAAGCAGAGCAGAGAGGAAATGTTGAGAAAGTTGACAATCCCCTCGAGAGCACCGGATCTGTAAGAAAAATGGGCTGTCAGATTCAGTAAGTGGAATAAATTATTGAAGGTACTTTTCTAAATATCATTACAAAAAAAGAGAACAATATTACAAAGTCGTGGAGGTTATATTTTATTATAAATAAATAAGATATTTTGTTTTATGCTTGTGAATTGCAAGATTTTCTGCCTTGACTCTGACTGTGTGAATTTCTGCTGGAAAGCAAAACTCCTTATAGCGATGGATAGTGTTCTCAGTATCCAATATTGTTCTGTAAGAATCAAAAGATACTAAAGTTTGAAAGGATTACTTGCTCATATTTTCTGGATTCTATATTTCCCTTTTTGTATTTTTTCTTAATTCTCAAGGAATTGATTTTATATTTCTTTTTAGTTACTTACAATCATGAATTGAAATCTTTAAAGGTTAAGTAAACTTAAAAACATGAGGCTTTAAATCGATATATATAAATACAATGTATTACAATTCAGCCAAAAATGAAATTTGATTTCTTTGGCCTTGTCACGAAAAAAATAAATAAATAATGGAGTATTTAAATCCATCTCAACAAAAGTATGTTAAAGATAATTGAACAATTCTATACTGCATAAATGTGTTTTTAAGAATTCTTATTTATTATATGTAGAATCTATCAATAGTTTTTCCCATTAAGTTGAGGAAATCGCTATTTTTTAAACGTCATAAATGTATTCCACAAGAATTCTGTAACAAAACTATATTTCTTAAAAAAAATTAATGAAAGCTTGTGATGACTGTTTTCTACAAATGCTCTTACTTTATTCATCGTCATGGAAAGACCTGGTTTGCTTAAAAAGGAAAAGACCTCACCTTTCGCTTCCGATTCTGCAAATGGCAAAGTGGTGCTCTCGTTTTCTGGCTCTTCGAGTAGAAGAGGACCTGGGGAAGAACAGATGTATTTTAATGGACTCTGAAAGCAGGCATTGCGAGTACTTTTGATAAAAAATGAATAATTTAAAAGGAAACATTATAACACTCACACCAGCAATCTGACTAATCTTTTGGATTTTGGAGAGTATTTTATCCTAGGTTGTTTTATAATACAATTTGTGTTCTCCTAGTTAAACTATATTATATATTTCAAGTTAAACTGCTTAACAATTTTGAATAGAACACGTAAGAGAAACTACGATTCCACATTTTGTATAAAAATTTTCTTTCGGAAACGTATATTAATGTCTTCTCTATCTACATATTGTAATCAGAATTTTCATCGTCTAAGGAAAAGGTAGTCACTTTTTATGGAAAGCCATAACTGAGATCTTGATAAGGATGAAAGAAATTTAAATTTGAAAATTTTGTCAGATCGATGAGGCTTTCTTTTAGATGCATGTTTAAATTATTATCCTGAATTTTCGCTGCAGCCACAAATCCATTATTTATATATTTCCAAATCTGGGATCTTTATTCTTTTTGTGATTTCAAAATAATTTGTACCTTTAATAAAATTAGTGATCATTTACGGTAATTTGTCAAAAAAAAAAAAATTAAAAAATTTTGCCAACAGGTCTATAACGAGTTTTTTTTAGCCGAATCACCAAATATAAAACAAACAATAAATTATTAAGTTTTATTAAAGAAAAAAAAGTTAACTTATTTGAAATAAATTTATTGTGTGCAGACTTGTAAATGAGTAATTTCCAAATAGTGAAATGTGTAGTAAGCAGAACAGAAATAGCAAAAGCAGAGAAACTAATCCAAGAAAATATAAAATTCAAATAAAATTAGTCGTGAAAATAGCGATTCTGTGTAGAGACAATAAAGAGAGTAATTTCGATATTATACGCGTTGGCAATTATTTCTGCAAGTATGATGACTGTACATTTGTTGGCAATTTTCCAAATGATAGCTCCACGAAAGGGAAAAGTTTTTCATTTTCTGTTTACTTTTCATGTTTATACTTAAATTGACTAGTTCAATATAGGCGATGGCTTAAAAAGATACGAAGTAAATCTAGACATGATAGAAAAGCGTGCGATACTACGCTCTTGACTTCCATATCTCCCATCTAGGATTCAATCAAAGATTAAATGCTTGACCATTAGATTTTGAACCACATTAACCCTTCTTTGCATAATGGTGGAAATTTCCATCATCACCTATAATGCCCAAAAATTATATAAAAGAACAAGTTCACTTTAAGTGGATCGTGTTTGGATACCTTTTTAATGTCCATTGCATAAAAAGAAACAGAGCTTTAAAAAATAAACAAGTGTCATTATCAGTGAAACGAGCTTAAAGTTGTCT
>JAPDSC010142416.1:0-36141 GCA_026290005.1 Latrodectus geometricus
TTCCTATATATAACTTTGCTTTAAATCAATCAGTTTATTCACACCATTCTATTCAAGAAATTTTAAGTGTGCCAAATTTCCAATTTATTATACAACCACTTTTTTATTTCAAAGAGAAGTAAAAAAAGTTATCCAATAACATAAAAGTTCCATCAAAAAAGTTGCGAATAATCGATTTTTAGTGGCTATTCTTTAACGAAGAATAATAATTTCTCACACTCCTAAAATAAGACATTAATTCCCTTTTTTATGAGAAAAGGTGTGAGTATTTCATTTAAATACAATAGTTGGAGCAAAGTCCTTTTTCACATTCAATCAATACAACGATTAACCGATAATTGAAAAAGAAATCGTTGATTTTTTTTTAGTTTTGTTATGCCAAACTTTTTTAGCGAAAACCTTCATTAAGAGATAATTTTTTTATTAATTTTAGTCTGAAAACATTATTTAAATCTCTGTTTTAATAACGGTACTTTTAATTGTTCAAATTCTCTTAAAAAAATAAAATTTTTGATAAAATATATAAATGAATAAATTTAAATAATGTTAATTTATTTCTACAATCATTAATAAAGAATTATTAGAATTTAATATTTCTGTTATGTTAAATATTTTAATTTCTAATTCCATTAATATTTATAGAAATTTCGTATTACTATAGCGTATAATTTGAGAAGTTCTAAGATTTAAGCACTTTAAATACATGTTCAGAAATATTTTAATTAAACTTATATAATGATGCACAAATTTAAAACTAGCATCCGAAGACATTTCGAATATCCTTAGTTATTTTAATAAATATGTGCATCTACTTATAAAAAGATTTATAGTGCATAGTTTTCTGAAATAGATTTTAACTCATTTAAGAAATATTAAATTTAATTTTTAACCAATTCTTGAATATTTATATCCTTTAATCATTAGTGTATTAGTGTTGATAACATAAGTATAAATTAATAATATTAAAGAAGAATTTTTTCCTTTTATATATATATATATATATATATATCTTATTGCAAATTACGAATATAATATTTTAAAAAGAATGCTATTAATTATTATTATTATTATGTTAAATAATTTTAGCACTAATTATATTTGCATATCCTTCATGGATATTTTTCTTTCTTAATGAAAACTTATGCTCATAAAATATTTTAATCTAATAAGTCTATTATTTTAATAAAAAGTGAATAAAATTTAATATGAAAGTTATATTAAGATTTTTCTAATAAATATCATGGTAACGACCTGATGTTGCAAAATAAATTAAGTTTTACTATTCTTATAAAAATGTGTTTCTTAGTAAAGTTTTTTTTTAGGTAATAGCTCATTTAATTTGAAACATACTTTCAAATGTTTGTTTATAACGTGAGACTGCCAGAAAAAGCTTCTTAATTAATAAAACTTAAAAATCATCCATCCATAATCGTTATAAACCTAATTTATAAAGATTACGGAGGATTTAACGGGTTTTGGATTAATATATCTCATTTATGTGAATGAATGTACATGCTTTCTAACTTGTCAAGTAATTTTAATGATCATAATAAAAAATTATTTTTATTTTTACTAAATAAAAAAATTTTGTCATATTTGAAAATATTCAACGATATCATCTAAGCGGAAATGCACGGCAAATTTTATGAAATTTATTGCTAAATGCTAAGTTAATTATGAAATTTAATTGAAATATAGCAAATTTTATTAATAATAAATTTAGTTGAAACATATTTTAATTAAAGTTTACTGTCTACTAACTTTAATTAAAATTTTAAGAATTATAGATGTAAATACGATTGTTGAAATAAATAATAGTACAAAAATGTACTTCAAAATATTTCTCTAAAATTATTCAGAAAAATTAAAGTTATCTGGTCCCTTGTTTATAGCTGAACTCATTTCACAAATTGAAAATTACACCAACAAATTGAAATTTTTTTTCTAATTAAAAATATTTTACATTATTTAGGGTTGAAAATAAGATGTATTTATAAGATTTTCAAATGATATTCCAAAAACTATTTTTATAAGCATTCCGGAAAGTATTTTAATGGCTGTTGATTAGAATTAAATCAGAATTAAATCAGAATTATTATAAATGGTATGAAACTTATTTTCAAATGTATAGCTGGCTAAAATATCGTTTTTAAAATTAATTTTTGGAAATTTCTATACGTTTCTTGTCAAAATAATAAATAGTTACTAATATGTATATGTGATATAATAATATCAGTTAAAATGTTTTCCCACTGATAGTGAATTCAAGTATATCTGAAGTAATTAGCATGAACAAGACAAATTTGCCATCTATAATATACATTATGAAAGGATACATCCAATAGAACATGAATCTTACATTAACGAGATACATTCCTGCCTATGTTGAAAAATTATTTCTCGTTTCTTATGAAAATCAAGAGACAGGGCATACAATAGCATAAATTACCTAGATTTATCAGAATGTTGTCCAGAAATTATTAACTCATAACATTTCTGTTCTTATCAAAATGATGTATTTTTTACAAAGTGTTGTATCTATTTATCCATACTTATAAAAATCATATCGATTCAAAGTGAAAATTCTAAAAATAGTTTTGAATCATAGTCAGTGATACCAACGTTTTGAAACTTTTTGTGACGTTTTTCAGATGTAAATAATTGACTTGCCAAAATATCTTGTCTTTATAAACATTACTAATCAGCAATAAGTTCTTAAAAGAGTATTTTGCATTAATTGTAAAATAATTGTGATTTTGCTACTATTTCATAAGGACTATTTTCTTACAAATTAATTTTTATTCTCTTTTCATATTTTTAATTAGCAGGTGAATGGCTGAGTAGTTAGCGTTCCTGACTTCTGGGCTGTTGGTCCTGGGTTCAAATCCCGGGATGGGCATGAACGTTTCCTTTCTCCCTTTGTGTTTATTTTTGTCCTTTCTTCTTCAGAGATAATGGATGAATGTCGCCCGCCCTATAAACGGGTTTTGTGATGATGTGACGTGAATAATGCTACTTGTACCTCGTTACTTGGTTCACAGGTACCCACCGTGTAACGCTAAAATGAGTTGCAATTTCTGGCCTTGTTGTGGGCGACGGGTCCAGTGCCCCGCCATTAGAAAAAAAAAAGATTTCTTGATTTCCACAAAATAACGCCCACGTTTATATTTAATAGTATTGAGTAAATATCCTCATTAAAAAGTCAATGATGTTTCTTCTAGAAAACATTCTGATTAGAAACTCGCATTAAACTTGTGCAAATATATATTTTGCACTTTTTTCAAACATTTATAAAAACAAATAATGCATTAAAAATTTAATTTCAATACAACAATTGTGATTATTTTTAAAAAATATTTCTTTAATGAAAAATAAAAGTTTCATCTAAATATTTTCATTAAATTTAGCTATGCATATTTGCTTTTAAATTATTTTTACATAATTTATTTTATTATATTTATTTACTTTATAAATATTAGAATAAAATTTTCCAAATTTAAGAATTTTTGTCTGTGCACTTGTTTTTCTATGTACTCGTTTGTCTGTACTGTAGTTTGATTGAAAGTGAGATTGATGTTTTCGTAAATACATTAAATTTTAAAATTTAGTAATCTTCACATTAATATAAGGATTCTCATGAGAATATTCCTAATAATTTCGATAAGCTGCTAATCACATAATTAATTATTAAATAATGAAATAGCATTAAATAATAATGAAATAAATAATTGACATTATGAATTACTTACAATAATTTTACCATAATATAACATAAATACTTTATATAAAAGTCTCACTATTTTTTACTTAGTGCGGTCTCGCGCTCGTTTGTGTGTTCTCTCAATCTTATGAATAAAATGCTTGTTCAAATAGTTATAATTTAATAATTTTTGTTATTATAATATATTTATACTACAATTTCTTGGGTAAAGTAAATTATTTATATGCATATGTAAATATATAATATAAATCTACAGATAATCGAAAAGTTGCTTTGAAAATTTATTTAATTTAATACATCATCCATCATTTCCAATATAAAAATATCTTCAAACATTACTATCGTAATTGTGTTGGGAAAATACAGAAATGCTAATTTTCTATTAAAAAAATCTCTGCTTGCTGATAAATGCTTATTAAAATTTTGCTATTTTAAACTAAAATGTATCAACAACAGTATCCTGATATATTCAATAGCATGGGCACAAACATGTTGTTATAAATGTAAGTAATTTTTAAACTAAGTATCTGTACACATAATCATACAGACGATATTTTTATACATCATTATATTTTCTTGTTTATGAAAAATATATTTATCTTAAGAAAGGTATAGAAATGTTTGTAAAAAGTATCAAAAATATAGTAATAAAATTAGAATTTTTTATAAATAGTTAAAAGAAACATTTTATGAATGAACATCAATAAATTAATAAATATTTGTAATGTTTGCAATTTATTAATTTAATGGCATATTTTTTTATATACTTTTTCTACTTACAATATTTAATTGTGATATCAGTGAAAAATTAATTACTTTTTCATTGATATCATATATTCCCAATAACTTTTTTTTGAGAAATTCAAATTAATAGAGTAATTATTAGAAATTTTTTTCATTTTAGTTAAGGAAACAAATAGAAAATTTTTCCAGTGTTGTTTTCGGCAAAAATTATGAGATCTTTGACCAAAATCTTTTAAAAGGAGTTCCTTAAAAAAATTAGTATATTTTTTAGTAAACAATGAAAATCAAAGCCTCAAACATTGTCAATATAAATTGTTCCCTCAAGAAGCTTTTTTAAATAAGTGGGCTGCATAAAAAATGGCAGTCATTATACAAACATTTTGAATGGGAATAAATTAATGAAAGTGTCACACTATCTTAATTGCGTACGATAAGAGTGTAATGGGAATAAGTGGCACACACAAATTCAATCCCTTTATAGTCCTTAAAATAATAAAAGTCGAAAGATTTTTTTTTTCTATTTTCAAATTTCATTTTTAATTATTATATGCTTCATGATTGTTATACTTTTGATGGTAAAAAAGAAAATTGTAATGATTTATTACCTAATTCACACACACTTGGGATCATAGGAATGCGTTTTACAAAATAATATATCTTTGAAAGTTGGAAATATACTAAATAAAAACTTATAGAATATATATTTAGATGCATTTTACTCTAAATGTAATTTAAGTTAAGTTCAACATAAAAGTTTAATATTTTTTACAAACATTAAAAGGAAAAGAGAAAATATAAATAAAATCATTTAAATTGATTGATAGCTTTAAGAGATAGAGCGAATGTAAATTTCGAAAATGAGTTTTTTTACTTTATAGGAAAACAATTTTTCGAAATTCCAAAATTAAATTAATCAATTAATTTCTTTACCTACCAAATCAAATATATGGTATATTAAGATGGCTGAAGACTAATATCTAAATCAAGCCATTACATCCCGTAGCAGTACGAAAAAGTTTTAAATTGAAGAAATAACACTATAAAAAGTAAAGGAAAATACCAAATTCATAGTTGCCATATATACTAAACTTCAAATCTGCTTCAAATAAATAAAGAACGTAAAGAGAAGAATAAAAACAGATTCACACACAAAGTTGCCAATATAAGATAATAATTTATACACAGTAGTGGCCACTACTGTATAAAATATTTCTACTGTTATTTCATCCTGTTGGTCAGGGAACCAGAGCATTTTCTGTATTAAGGAAGATTGAATTATCAGTGCAAATGCAGTCCTGAATCATCTTCCTGAAATACAACATTTAACAGATTTCAAATAAAGAGTACACTTATGAGCATTAAGCCAAAAAATGGCACGACCCTTGTTCAAGTGACGTCACTGTTGACAACAGGTAATCGAAATGTGTATCCAGTAGTACATCCTACTATAACTCCAGAAATGCAAGGTAGAAACTTATGTTCTCCACTATATCTCAATAATGCATGCTACCATAGTAATGATGTTATAAACAGATTTATAATTCATCTCAGATCACATCATCACGCCATTCCTGTTTCCAAGTTCATCACTCATCGCATAAATGAAATTCCTCAACTGTTCTTGCAGACGTTCGTTATCTTTTAAATTATGCCACAAATATCAGCTCTCATTAAGATATCTTAATATCATATACATCTCAGATATTAGTAATAGCAGATTGCTTAGATCCAGCATGTCATTCCATATAAATGTTCTCAACTTATCCATTTCTTATTTCACAATCAGACATGAGACGTAAACGAGCAATGATATTAAATAAGTCATAATTCCAAAAAATTACAACTTGGCCTTTATCAAACTCAGAAACAGGTTGCATTTATTTTTCTTATAAGAGGAATCATAACTTTTCCGTAAACAACAACCTTTCAATTCAATTTGTGTATGAGAAACCTGCTGTACAATGTCTTAATTTAAACATATTACAGGTGTCTCTAATACCACCATTTTACATACATAAAAGAGATGAAAAGCTAATCATTCCCTCTTTTCTGCCTTGTAAATTTTGCTAATATTGTAAGTCTCTTTATCACTGTAATATTAATATTCTTGGTGTATCCTTAAAAATGAAATTAAAATATTTTATCAAATTAAAAATACACAGATTTTAAAAAACTAATTCTTTCAAAAGGAAAAAGTTAATTTATAATTGCTTTCTATACAACAGTCAGTAAAATTTTTAGATTATTACAAATAATTGCTTTTTCTGCAGCTAGATCGATTTTTTTATGACTTTAAATAGCATTTCAGTTTTTCCTCGGAAAAAAATTAAAAGGAAAAATGTTTCTATATGCACAGTCTTATCACAAACAATTTTAGAAATTAGAGATATATTACATCACACATATGCTCTAATATAATTTAACTTAATATAGCTATTAAAATATTATTAAACGGTCTGGTAAAGAGAAAATTTTGAAGTGTATGCGAGCAAAAATGCAGTGAATGTAAAAACAAAAAACATATATTTTTCCTTAACTTTAAAAATCTGTAAATACATTTTAAACTTTTTTTTTTTTTTTTTTTTTTTTTTTGCAACTTTGAAGTTCTCATTAAATAAAAGCTTTTTTTAAAAATAGTCTCCAATTCTATCATTTTAAATATTTTTCTTAATTATCGTGTAAGTTTTTGGTTTCTTATTTAATTAATGTTGCAATATTTTTAATATAAAATTCAGTATCACATTTCGCATCAAGTCCTAACGACAAAAACTCGTTTCTTAAGAAATTAATTAGTTCTTTTATGTAAAATTCTATAATTATTTAATAAATTCTCGTTTACAATATTCTTCATAGAACAGTAACTATTTAAATACTGTGTCTCCATATAAAAAATTATCTTTATGATTCATAATGAAATGAAATATAGTTCTCGAATTACACACCTTATAAAAAAATTAGAAACAAGTCGTGGTTAACTCACGTATTTATTTCATTGTTGAATACAAAAAAGAATCCATTCGGAAAATATAAGTTGTAGTTTGAGTTATATACACGCAAATAAAAGTGAAAACATGCACTTATTAAAAATAGACTTTATAGCTTACAGATTAAAATAATTTTGACAAAAAAAAAAAGAATTTTTGGAACTGTAGATTTTTATTTCATACACTTTCCTTTTTATCAAAAAATAGTTAAGAAATTATATTGAATGAATTTGAAGTTTAAAAAATTTTGTGTTTACAAAATTATTTTATTCTATAAGCCATATAATGTTATTAAGAGCAATAATTAAAAATAAAATTTTCACTGCAAAAAACTATTCAATCATTTGAAATTATAACAAGCAATAAAACAATCAATATTCAAAATTTTATTTACTTATTGATGATGCACACACACACACACATCGTTCGTATAATACAAAGTTAAAACCTAAAATTGATCGTTTTTTGTGAAATAGGCACTGCTAGCCAACCAAAATGCATGAAGAAAGCATGCAAATCAAGTGAAATTCTTATCATGCATTGGCGGTGATTCTTATCATGCATTAGCACTGCAGCTCATACGCATATCGTAGGGAACGTAGTGCCACTTGCAAGCTCTGTATGAAAGGGAAGATGTATGTATATTTAAAGTACGAAAAATATTTTTTGAGCTTTTTTTGTAAACAAACAAAAATCTATTTAACTGTAACTTTTAGAATACAAAAAGGGTCTTTCGAATAAGTTTCTAAGTTAGACAAGGAGAAATAGTACCTATAAGGATTGAAATCCTTATCCTTTAGAAAAAATTGGTGGTCGTACTGAGTGAAATTAAATGACTGTGATATGGATCTGCAAACGCTTGAAACTAGAAGCAAAGGTCCATCGACGTGATGGATCCCCTCCAGCTCATTACACCACTGTAAGTAATTACAAGCATATGATGCACATGTCTATGTTGGATGGCTCAATTCAATTACGAGCCATAGCAACAGAGATTCAATCTGTTACACATCATTTGGAGCCCAATCGTACCATTCAGTGTAGTTTAGAATCGTGGGATATCCGTAAAGCTTCTATTATTTCTTTTGACCTTCGATCAAAATCACAGGTATCGACAATAATGGTATGAATGAAGGACATGGATCACAGCATGGAACGCCATTGTCCTTACTGACGAATCCTACTTTTACCTGTATCACTACAATTGTCGGATTTGAGTCTAGAGGTACTGTTATGAGAAATTGCTAAACTATTGCATTATGAATAGTCACACTAGTACTGAAGCCGGTATCATGATTTGGAATAGTATTTAATTTCACTCTCGTATCCTTCGAGTACGCATTGCAGGTATATTGAACACCCAATACTATATCTCTATTTATTGAAGAATATAGTTCTTTAATATTTACAGCTCATTATTTAACAGGATAATGCATAACCACACGAGTTCTTTACCTATCAGATTTTTTTGCTTATTTTTCTAATCTATAACCAATAAAAAACTTATAGTCCAAGCTTGCACAATGACAGGTCCGCGATACATCATCCATTGCTGCATAAAATCACCTTTGCAAATATATGGAAGCCACATTGATTACTATACTCTCATCATACATCCTATTATATTCTAAGGATTCATGCTCTTTGATTGTATACCGAAGTGTGTGGAAGCAGTTATGTCTAGCAAAGGAGGCTATATTAACTACATATTTTGTCATCCACACCTCACAAGAAGTTGTAATTTCAATTAATTTATCTTTGTATAACACATTATCTACCAAATAAATTTTTCTGTAATGTTTCTGGTCTTTTTTAATGTTGCATTTTGGATGATCTGTTATTTTCAATAAATCCAGAAAAAATATTTTTCTGTCATCAGAAGCAGATTTTTTGTCAAATATTTTTCAGAATTTACGAAGATACTTGTATAAAATCATAATTTTTCTTTGCGAGCTTAATCCCTTTAAAATTAAATTTATAGAAATTTTTACATATAATGCGAACATTTTGAACTTAAAAAAAATTTATATAAACATCGAAATAAAAAAAAGGAAAATTTGATGAAATAAACGTCAACACGGACATACACGGACGACACGTTAAGGACAGACTTTAACTGCCTTCTCAAAAGCAGATATTTTAGATGATATCGCAAAATTAACGTTTCCATGTTAATAATTTACTAATCAAATTTATTTTTCTAATTTAATTTTGATTAAAAATTTCTTACGTGGCAAATATCCATTATTTTTACTCATGGATTTATTTTGAATTTAATGTAATCGTAAGCATTTTTGACATTTACTTCTATGTTTCAAATTTTTTCATGAATTACCAAGAATTTGGCAACATCTAAATTCTCTGAAGGAAATACCAAAAACAAGCATTATATTTGTGAATACAAGAATGATCACCAATTACGCTTAAAATTATTTTGTGTATTCAAACATAATACACAACTACACATAACAATACATGTATATTTATGGGAAAACTTAGTAAAGAAAGATTTCAGTTAAAAGTAACTCCTTAATAAATAAATAATACCATAAATTTTTAAAATGTAGAAAACAATGCATGACAACTTTTCTTAGAATTATGATTAATAGCAAGCCAGATTAGATACATAGAGGCAATATTTCAGAGCATATGCTCTGGCTAATTAATTTTAAGGAATTATTTCAAAGATTATATTCAGTCGGTGGAATATTTACCAACTTATCATTTTAAACAAAATGTGGGCTGATTATCTCTTTAAATTAAAGAAATATATTTTAAAAACTGTTAATAAATACACACTGTAAGTACATAAATATGAAAAAAACATGTAAATTATTTTAACCATTACTAAACTAGTATTAAAAAAAAATGCTTTCTTTCCATTTTACAATTTTATTTCAAATATTTATAACTTAAGGATAGAAAAAATATTTAACAATAAAATATAATGATATAAATTCATACAATCCAAGCATCATAGTACGTGGATAAGTTTTACATATTATTGAAATAACTGAAAATAACTTAAAATTTAATCATGCACACACATATTCCAACATATTATGTTTTTAATTTGTATGTTTCCAACATATATGTGTTTTTAATATGTTATTATATGTTTGAATTATTAATAATGTCACATGCTTCATCTTATAATTAAAGGTCATCTGAGTATAATATCTATCATTGTTTCCACCAAAGATTAAAAATTAAAAAAAATAAATTTAATTTTTTAAAAAGATCATTACTTTTTAATTTTTTTTCACACTATTAAATATTGAAGAAACAATATCAAAAATATCATCTTTTTATAACACAAATATAAAGTACAAATCTGAAGCATTCACTTTTTCCAGCATGATATTTTTCAATGCATGTTTGTCTTGATAAATGTATTCATAAATAGGAAAAATATTAAAAATTTAAATACAGAGACAGCATTCAAATTTTTTTCTTCTAATTCATGCTTGACATCTTAAGTAATTCGAAATAATGTAATAACTTAGTAATTCTAAGTAATTTCATTAGATGTAGTAATTTTTAATTCAAAGATGGCATTTTGCTGCCAGAATTGAATAAGTCATGCCAGCACACTATGCAGACTTTGTCTAATGCTAGACCATTTATCTTTTCTTTGTTAACTGTGTGTGAGAATTCTTACTTTCACACTATTTTCAATAAGTTTCTCAGGGTAAAAGACAATGGAATCTTATTAATATTTGTTTCTTGAATCTTTCATTATTAGTTTGTTGGTCTTACATTTTACAAGGAAGTTAAAATATCTAGATAAAACATTATAAGGAAAATTATTGTATATTAAAAATATTGCTTATTTTTTATTCTTATCTTAACAAATATTGTTATCACTACAATTTTTTCAAGAATATGAAGTCTTTTGTGTAAGTCAAAGGTCAACAAGAACTTTTTCAGATTGAGATTATGCTTACACAAAAAAAATTATAGCTTCATTTGCTAAAATTTATTTTTAACAAATTTAAAAAAAAAAGAAATGGCACAATAGAAAGACTTCTACAAAAGTGAATGAAGGAAATTAATTTATAACAAAAAATATCAAATTCTTTTCGACAGAGCTTTTTTAGGCGATCATTAGATAATTTTCTACACATCTGACTCCTGAGGACTTAAAAAATCGTGTTTATATGTAATGCCTTTTAAAACCTGTTACATGTGAATAAGTTAAATGTACGTTTATTTCCTTTTAAGTCTCATTCATAGTTTTACCATCATTCCACTAAAATTTAACTATTTTACTGCTTTTTTTATTATTGAAACATTAAAAAAAGTACTGTATAAGAAAATTTAATGAAGTAAAACAAACGCTAGAAACATCTTTTTAAGTTGAATAAAACTAATCTTAACACACACATTTTCTGTACTTAAACGTTTCCTTAATGGAAGGCTCTACAAGAGACCTTTACCTTATTTTACATAATAAAAATAATAATGTAAAAGTTAATTTGCAAAGCCTATAAATATAGTTTACAAGGATATAAAATAATGAACGGGATAAATACCTATTCTCCATATTGATCTTTTACCTTATTTATGTGGACAGAAAAGAAAAAGAGATTAAAATTTTTATCGCTTTGTCTCTGTAACGATCGTAAAAAAAACAACTTTCAACAACTTTTGATTAAATAATCGATTTTCACTATATTTTACTCGTGTTCATAAAACAGCATTCAAAACTTACTAATTACTAAATTTACTTTCATTTCAGTTAATATATAATAATTACCCAACTGTTTCAAGATTTAATCACTTTATATAATGAGCGATCTACTACATATTTATCATTACAAATAAAAATTTTATCACTTATATGGCTTGAATCAAGATCATTTTTCAATAAATGTGATATTATGTTAAATAATTAAAATTTTCATTCCACTACATTTATAGAAAAACAAATCAATTATAAGATTGATCTGAAATTTATTATATACTAAATATAAACTAGTTTTTAAATTCGAAATTAATATTTCAGTTTTCATTATCTAAATTTAGGGTTTACCAATAAAACAAAAACTGCACAGTTAACTTTCAATTTTTATATAGCTCATTTCCACTGATATTGTTATATTCTATCAGTTTCAAAAGCTTAGTAAATATTCTTAATAAATAGAACAAATCTTTAATAACTTCAAAGTTCAATGGAATTTCCAAAACGCTCTTACACATGTCGTAAATTTTTGATTTAATTTAAAAAATTCTAACAAAATCTTTACATGTAGCAATCATGCATGTAGCAATTATACTGAATAATAGTTAAACATACTCAGTATTAACTTTGCATGAACATCAGACTCCTCATACTTCTAAATATTTACTCATCAAAACATCAAAAATAAGTAAGAAGGTCTTCTCGCGTCGAAGTTCCAGATAAGTAAATACTTTTGTTCTGTCAGTATAAATTTTCTACGTGTATTCAGATGTCGTAGTTGTTTGTCTTTGGAATTGAAGAAAACCAAAGAAGATTTTACTGGAGCGTAAAGGAAATTCTTTTTAGAGTGGACTATTTACGATCGCCCTTTTCTAAAGAATAAAGTACTGTCGCTTTTTAAATTTTCCATGCTACTGATCTTATAATCTTGTACCTCTTATTCATATAAAATGTATATTCTGTTATGTGAAGCAAAAATGTAAAAGAAATATTTCTGCATCGCAAAATGTTCTTATTTACCTATATACCATGAAAAAGTAGTTTTATACTTTAAAATCTTAATTCCTTAGAAACAATGTATTTCCTTATTCAAATTATTAAAGTTAAATTACATTATTTTTATTCAACAATTTAATTTACTTTTATTTATTTTTCTTAAATGTAGCATTTAATTTCGAGATCAATTACTTATCTATTGAAAAATAATTATTATTAAGAATAAGTAGCGCATTAAAAACTGCTCATTAACTCCTATAAAAAAATTAAAAGCTTAATATATTTCTTTTAATCTCATTTAAGGAAATTTAGGGAAATATTATTCAAAACAAATTATATATTTAAACGGAAATACCTATTTACACTATATCTGGCTCTTTTTACAAACAGCTCTATATAATCTTTAATTTTAAAGTTAATTTGTTAATTAAATGAGCGAACATCAAAGTGTTATCTGGTTTTTAATTATGCTTCGTATGTTTTTGAATAATTACATTTTGCATATATTAAACACAAAATATGTAAAAATTCTTTATGACATTTATTTTTTAATTTGCTAATTAAAGATTATATTAAATAGTTAGTATTTACCTTTAAAAGATTAAATACTTAGTATTCTGGTTTTAAGAAGAAAATTTTATAAATTTAGATCCTATATGTACAAATATATGCAGCGTGATTTTAAATAGTTTCTCAAAATTCGTTTTATTGTATGAGACCCTATCAAATTAATTCTCTGGAATAAAAAATATTTTATAGCAATTTGTTTTCACCACATTCAAATTACATATTACTGACTCAAATTTAAACCATGATTGAGAAAATGAGTTTGTTCAGACGAATTATGCTTGTGCCGCTCGAATTTACTCTGATTTTTTTCAGTAATCTATGGAAAAAATTGTCACCCTTTAGCTATTAAAGGTTGCAGCAAAAAAAAGCATGAAAAATAATATCATTCTAAAAATCTTCAGCAAATGCTTCATAGTACTAAGTATTTATTACTTACATATAACCATTATATTATATATCATGCCAATATATCCTTCATTCATATAACATTTTATTGGAATGCTCAAATCTATAAACCAATTCTCTAAAATTAGCAATTAGAGTATAAATATTTTTTATTGTGAGTTGCTCATTTCGGCATTATGTATTTTTATTTTTCAAGAATTATACATATATATTTACTCTCATAACTATACCATTTTTAAGTAATTCTTTCATAAAAGAATCGATATAACTCTAAATATGCTCAAAATAATATACTCTTCGAGTAAAATTGACTTTTCGCTTCTTTAAGTAAACATTCAAATGTCTCAAATTGATTTTAGTTTTGATTTCAGTGGTGTTTTGGTTTTGATTGAGTCAATTTCTCATTTTCTTCCATTGCTTTCAGAAGAAATAAAAAGTTATGAAGTTAGTTACTTTTGATTTAGATTTTTGAAGGAAATATCTTTAATCATCAAAAGGAAAATAAATAATTTTTCAATTCAAAATTAAAAACATAATTTTATTTTCACTGTCAATTAATATAACTGATTCTAGAAACACATTGATCTTAATAAACAAACTATATTCATTATCAAGGTATCTCTAACTTTTCTTCGTCTTATTATGTTAATAAAAGTTTTAATTATGAAACTGCTCTGTTATCAACAAATAAAAATTTAATATTTTATAATTGTTGTTTGGTCTATTTTAAATTCTGACCAAAATTTTGAAATTGACTCTTTAGTTGATCATAAAATTGAAACTTAAATAGAAAACTTTCTAAGAAAATAGACAACAACGAAAAAAAATCAGTTCTTATTTTACCTTTTTCTTTTATAATATACAAACATAAGCAATTTGTAAGAGCAATAGACAAAATTGTAATCGCCATATTACATGGACAATATTATCAATTTATAGCGTTTTGTTCCATTGTACTAGTTCAACTAAACCGGATCTAGTTGTTTATTTTATAATTAAATCGTAACAGCTATATGCTTCTGTGTTACTTATAAACTACAATTTTCTTTAAAATTCATTTATTCAGAAGAATTAGTTATTCAATAACTTTACTCATTTTACCATTATCAATAAACAGTAGCATTTGTATAAAAGATTGAATTGATCACTTTCAATAATCTTTTAAATGTTAAACCAATATCTCGTTTCTTTCATTGTATTTAGTGAATTTCAATCATCAATACACATCTTTTACGTTGCACTTTTTATTTTTCTCTATTTATTTTAAGAGAGTTCTATTTTATTTAGAATCTGGTAGATCCACATTCTCATGCAAATTGTGATTAATTTTCAATTACCCATTCTTCACTTTTTGACTCTTAAATTCTTTGGCAAAGATTAACAGTTTGAACACACTAAGACTTCTTTAAATAAATAGAGGGTATTTTTGAAAAAAAGGAAGCCCTTACAAGAATGTTTGTGAAAAGGAATATTTGTAGAGCACTGTAGCGTCAATTCACTATAGTAAATAGTTGCAAGTTAACAACGGTAAGTAAAAGAATAATATCCTATTTTCTGCTTCAGAAAAATGTTATTGAAAATAAACCTAGTCAAATGAAATTATGCATTCTATCGAAAATGCTTGCAAATGTTGTATTCTTAATCATTCTACAAAACTCCAAAATACCTTGTTTATCTAACAGTAAAAAAATATACAACAAAACAAAATGAATTATTTCAATGATCTGCTTATACTGATTTTCATAAGTATAGACATTTTGATTTATAAATGTTAAAATAAATTGTATTAAATTTGTGCTTCCTATCAGTAGTTTGTTAACTGGCAATTTGAAAATTTAGATATATTTCTTTTTTAATAAGAAATATATCTTTGTTTTGAAAAGAGTTGTTTACTTTCTATTATCCAAGAGTATAAATAATGTATTTTTTCCCAACTCTTTCATCGCTGATGCATTTGAATGTGTATTCATGAATAAATATTTCAAAGATTTTTAAAATGGAATAGTTTTAAATAAAGGATAGTTTTAAATTTTACAACAATACGTAAATATTTAAATTCTCCTATTGATAGTTTAAATCATCATTATGACAACTAATTATCCTAAATATTTTGCTGTAACGTATACACATAAAATATTTTATATTAGCTTTTGAAAAGTAGTTTATTTTATTAATTAAGTTTTTGATTACAGAAAATTTGTATAGATAATGATTGATAAAGGAGCATAATAAATTTACACACACATCTAACCTTATTTTAATCTTTTTTAACTCAGTAAAAGTTGTAAGAATTCTTGATCACTTTATACTCACTTTGTTGAGTTTCAATTACACAGCATTATACTGCGCAATGAAATTTATTTTTATGTTAATTATTATATCTTGAAATTTTTGTAAAATATTATTAATATATAATTTACCTTTAATTTTATTATGACAAATTATGCAATCATGATTTTAAAAAAAAAAAAAAGTAACGTAATAGCTTCTCGGAAATTGTTTATATTTTGATTTCAGAAGAAATAACAAATATCTTCAGAAGCCATTACGTTAATCTGTTGCTTACCTATGCTTTATAATTTTGAAGTATTAGATAATGTTTAAATAGAGTGCTAAGAAATATTAGATCATATTCAATACCAAAATAAGCTTAAAATATTTAAAATCTCTAAGTATAAACTGTTTTCAAGCCTTTAAAAATTCTACCCTTCTCCCCGTCCAAACCACACCAGCGGAATGCCTTTGGACCTCACAAACCGGAATATGGTGAATTCTACGAATGACGACTGGATTACGTAAAATACTTTGTGGTTTCTATGTCCTATAAATGAAATAATACCTTTAAGTGTGTCAAACTATTTTCTCTTGGGCCTTTTACTTGATCTATTTATTAAATTATAAGGACCCGTTTAGCCTGGATGTTATGATTGTACACTTACTTTGTACCTCGCTATACAAGCTTCCTTCAATTCTGTTCTTTATAAATCTTAATAAATAAATCTTTGACATATTTATTCAATAAAAAAAAATTCCTTGAAATATTTGTTCATAATTAGCTGGGCCAACTTCAAAGCCAGTTTTTGGGCTTTTGACATAAATAAATATCAAACTAATAGAAGTCTAATTTTATCAAAAATCTGTAGCTTCTAGGAAACAAATACAGTGGATTTTATGTGTTTAGAAATAATTTATAATACTGTGTCATTTCTACCAATTTAATGTGTATTCACTTTTAAAAATAAAAAGAATTCTAAGTAATTAACTGAATAATATGTATGTAAAAATGGGTGATATAGCCCAATATCAGGAATCCAAGATTATAGAATTGTATCACTAAATAAAGAAGTAGAACATCAAAAATAAATAAATGAAGACTGAAAGATTTAGGTTTATAGTTGCAGGAATAAATCTTTTATTTAGAGTCAAAGTAAATCTTTTTATTTCAAGTGCTGAAGAATTAATCTTAAAGCCACACTCGGTATTAAGTTTGATGTAATTATTTATGTTATAAATTTTAAATTTCTCTTTTTTATCAATTTATTGCCATGTTGTCATGATATTCTTTGAAACAAAATGTATATATTACGAATACCAACTATTCTTAGAGGATAGAAATATAATTTCAATATTTCATGGAAATGTAAACATATTTTCAAATTTCTTGAAATTTATTTTGAGTTTAATGCATTTTTCTCAAATGATATGCCCCATATTATAAAATTATGCAACTTCTATGCACTTGGTGATACACTAGCAAATTAACCTTGGTGCGGTGTTCGTGCAGTTGAAACTTTTCTGTAGAATTTAAAATTTTTATAACCCAATTTCTTAAATTTTGCTGTCTTTTTATTTAATTTTGTTGATATTGACTTTCTTCCAAAAATTACGATGATAATTTAAGTAACATATTTAACTTACGAAAGCTATTCAAATTTCTGTTACAAGATATTTTAGTTAATATTTTTAAGTTTTAAAACAAGACTTTAACTTACGGCATTTCTTTTAACCAGGGAATGTAAAACTTAGCGGAAAGCCTTATGTGAAATTGTACTAAATGGGGAAATCTAAAATTTTAATTATTTCACATTAAAATAACAACAAATTTTTACAAAAAATTGTATTTGATCCTAAGTCGTTTGGTTATATGAAATAAATTTTTAAGAATCTTCGATAAGAATATTTTATTGAGAGAAGTAAACTGAATTTAAAATAACATTAAAAAATATTCTTAATCAAATTCTTATGAAAAAAATTTATATTTTTGATATTCTCGGAAAAATATTTTCAGTGATCTAAGTATCCAAAATGTTGAATCGTAATGAAATGTTGCCGTCAATGTTCTTACTACAGACTTTTTAAAAATAAAATTATACTTGAACTCTTTTCTTGATATTCCAAGGAAAAATAATGAAATATTAACTAAGAAATAGTATCAAAAATTCTGAACTAAAACCCAAAGTATTATTCATTTAACGTCATAACTCAGAACAATAATCCATAAAGGATGTAAATCAATATTGATCATGACCACCTGAACGAAGGCATTTTCAGAGAATGTCCCAAACTTTTCTTCTTTGCAGGCTAGTATCGTTCGGGCCCTGCTATATAGAATTCTCATCGATGTCTTAATCTCGTCCCAGGGGAGACTCATCCCTGTCTCGCTCTATTTTCCGCACAATGTTTCACTCCATCCTCCTTCCCGCGGCCGCCCCAGTGTTTTTTTCCGCCCTTCCGCTTTCTTCAGTTGCTTCCAAAGAAAACAATACACATTTCTGGTCGCGTGAGATTGGGGATGCCATTTTCTGCAACAAAACATTTTTATTTTCTGCCGCTATATTTCCTGCCCAGTTCCGTTCGATACTTTTTTCCTGTTTTCTGACCATCTCGTCTTTCAATTGTTCCTTGAAACTACATTCTCGAAAAAGAAAGCTAATAAATATCAAAATGTCGACACAACTTGTTTTTTAGGAATAATATAGTACCAAATTTTCAAGTTTCTTTTATTCCTTGTTTTTTTTCTCCTCCTCCCCCCCCCCTCTAACACGAGAGATCATAATATGAATTCACTTATACCAATAAAAGAGTGAATGAATGGAAAAGGAGTGGAAACTCACAAAAATCAATTTGATATTTAAAATATATCAATTTTTTGTGATATGTGTGTACTTTATTCAACATTTTATGCTTAAGTATTTTGTATTTTCCCATAAATTATGATTTGTTTCATTATTAAATACCATGTTAGCAAACCAAAAAATTATTAAACAAATGTTTGTACAAATCATTCCTCGTGTTTGTTTAATTTTTAAGCATGGATTTCGTATTATGAAAACTAAGAAAACACCAATGTTGATAATATTGCTTATTAAACACTATTCGGAAATTTCTTAATACACACTTATACACACACACATAGCTAATCTCTTAAGCCATAGTATAGAAACTTGAAAAACATCATTTCGATAATATTGTTTTAAAAAAAAGATTGGAAAAACTTTTAAATGGGTTACCTTCCATGTTACTGAAGTTATTCTTTAATAATTAAGTAACCATAAATATATAGTGCAAGAATGAATAATATAGTACTTTGAAATAACAATAATAGTACACGAAACTATAGACAAGTAACCAAAATGACATTTGCTCCGTTGTTTTTCAACTATCATTATCAATATTATCATTACTTTCGAAATTTTGGAATATGGCAAATTTTGAGATAATATTACTCTTGAAAAATTATTCATTTATGAAACATATTGGCCCAACTGTGGCGTAGCCATAGAAAATCTCGCTTCAGAGTTAAAGAATTCGGGTTCGATCCCAACAACTGTTAAACAATGGGAATGTTTGTTGTGATTCTGCCTTCTCCATTCACATCCGTAGAGGTGAGTGCTTGGTAATTTTCTGAATTTTCTCTCTTGCAAACATGAATATGGCTCAATTACTTGAGAGGTCTCCCGAAAAGTAATTATAAGTTAGACATTATATACCTTCCAATAGCTTTAGGCAATGCACAAAGTGTTATCAAAAATATTGAAAATGATATTGTATGCCCATAATATCTTATTGTGCAGTAAGATTCATTATTTATTTTCATATATGATGGAAATAGTTAGTAGTGTGTGGAATGTTTAACCCCTTAATACATAATTTTTTTAACGCAATAAAAAATTATGTATAAAGATAATTAAGGTCTTAATACATAATTTTTTTAACTCGAGTTGTGAACAAGTTTAGGGATTATTCTAAAGTTCCAATATTTAAATAAATAATTTTTCGCTAAAAATCTATCACACATACATGTGTTATCAGTTCAGATCTGCAAAAGTCTATCTGTGTGTGTCATCAAATTAAAAATTCTATATAGATAGATAGTTTTCTATATAGATAGCATAGATAGAATTCCATATCGATAGAATTCTAATAGGTATAGATAGATAGATAGATAGATAATAAATTGCAAACAATAAGAAATTTTAAGTATCAAATTATCAATAGCAACTAAATTTCTAATTCAAATTTTATTTTTAAATATTTGTAATTCTTAATAAAGTTTCGAATATATGAAGTCTTAATTCTCTTATGATTTTGACAGTTAGAAAATACATCTGCATCATAATTAAAAGATTTTTCAACCTTTCAGGCCTTCCATATATTTTTTTTTATTTATTTATTTATTTACTTTTATTTATCTGTTTGAGATTTTCACCTAATATAATACAATTAAGCTTTTCCTAATGCATCTGAAACAAACTTAAAATATACTTCATATTACATTATTATTACACATTTTTTTCTTCAATATCTCTTAATTCATATACTTTGTTTTCTACTTTCTAATAACCTACTTAGAAGAGCCAAAAATTTCTTTTTTTTAAGAATTTTTGGAGTCAAAGGTATCTTTTGAAATGGAAAACATGAAATAGGTTACTAAGCAATATATTCACTAAGCTTTAATATAATTTAAAAAATTAAAATTTTTCATAAAATTTCTGTCTTGCAATTCTTTAATTTCTATTACCTTCAAATCATTTTAGTCAGTTACTCATAATTTACGAAATGCAGTAAATCTTAAACGATTTCATTTATTTATTACTTTAAGCAATATTTAAAATTAGAAAGGTCATGACGATCCGGTTAATTAAGTCATTCTCTTTCGTTGTCGAAAGGTAATGTGTTTAAATCCCGACTCAACTGAAAATATGTCGAGTTCACTAAAGGCGGCTAGGGCATGTAAAATATGTCGTGGTTGTAATGTCCTCCATGTGAAGTGATACTTCTGGCGGTGACATGCCAAATTTGGCACACCACTTGGTGTCGCACTATATAAGTTGCCATCAATTCTTCCCGTCGTCGTGCTAAAAAGGTGTATTAAATTTAAAATGGTACCATTAAAAAAAAAACGTAAGAAATTTTTGAGATTTTTTAAAATCTTCTTAGCTAAAATTCTTAGCTAAAAGATTTTCTTAGCTAAAATTTGCAAACGAATAATTTTATTGTTAATATATTTTACGTGTAGCTGTAGTTTATTTAAACTATTCGATGGAACCAAAAAGTTCTCTATTTTTCAAACAAAATTATTAAATCATATTTTACGAGAAATGCTACATGAAAATTTTGGTTTTATATTACTAGGTAATTAATAACTTTTAACTCATTCAAAATTTTGTTTCTAATTGCTTATCAAATTTTTAGTTCTTGAAAAATTTTTTAAACTATAACATGAAAATAAACGTTTTTAAAAGAAACATTAAAATTTTAATTTTTTTTTTTTTTTTTTTTTTTTTTTTTTTTTTTTTTTACAAAAAAGAAAGTAATTTAAAAAAAAGAGTAGCACTTGTGTTTATTAAATCATCACAATTTTCAATAAATTTTCAGAAATGCTTTATGTTTTTGGAATATTTATTCTGAAATATCTAATGTAAGAAATAATTTCACAGCAGAAATATAATTTTTCAATATAATTGATTAATATAGTTAACCTCACATAAACATTTTATTTTTTCTTGTCTTTAGTAATTTGGTCCTTTTGTTCATTATATATTACAAATATTAAGTATAAATCTTTATTTTAGAAATATTTAGAACATAAAAATTTTAAAAATATTAAATAATAAAATAATTTAAAATATCAGGGTTTAATAATTTAGTTAGTGTATTTGCAAAATTGTAACCATTTATTTCAATTATTTCCTTAATTTAATATTATTTTATAAAACTTTTTAAAATAAATAAATATTGTAGAAATTACATAAAATGTTGTTTTAATAAAAAAAAAAGTCTTCATTATTGTAAAAAATTTCTTAAAAACTTTGAAAAGTTTATAATAATTTTAGATTTTGCAAAAGAAAATAAATCATGCAAATTAAAATATATTTTCATTATACATATAACTAATTAATATTGTCCAAGTAATGTTTTTATCATATTTCTTGGAAATAGAATATCTGTCTCATATATCTTTACTAAGATCACTTATAGCACTCGAGTCTTATGCTATGTAACTCAAATCGTTTTTGCATTTAATATTTTGACACTACACGAAATAAATAATTCTTTAGGTGCCAAAAAAATTACTTTAGTATTGGCTACTTGGCGGCAATAATCTCCTACAACTGATAATTAATCACTCTGTTCAACGATGACTCCGAATAGAGAGAGTGTTATCATCGAATCAAGACATTAAGGACAAAATGTCGACCTGAAACATTGATAAACATCAGAAGAAATAAAAAAATGGAGTATATATATGTGTGGGTGGTGTAAAAGCAAAAAGAAACAGGGAAAAGTAATTTGTCATATCCGAGAATGTGACCACCTCAGATATCAAGAAAAAAAACAGATATGAGTTATCTACCATCATGCGAAAAATATTTTTAATCGATTAATCGATGGAAGCAGAGTTAGTAAAGTCCGTCTGGCAAAACTTTTTTGCCTCATCAAGAAGTTCTGTATTTTTAAATTATTCTTAAGATAATATATTTTGCCTTAAGAACTCATATGTTTGATATTTGAAAAAAATATTTCCTGGTATTGAAGAAGTTATGAATTTTTTGCTCATATGAAGAAAAACTTTTTTTCCTTATATATATTAATTTAAATTACTTTACATTTTCTTAAAAATTAACATATTTTACAAAAAAAGCCGGTTTTAGTTTTGAAAATAACTGATATAACTATTAATATCAGTTAAATATAACCATTAATATTTAACTAATATGAGCTTTAAAAATATAATTTTAAACCTTTTTTTATAAAATAGTACCTTAGCTATTTTTTTACATATTTTTGTCGAGCCTTTTCACTTAAACTGAAAGCTTAAATTTTAATATTCGTATCATAACTATATTTACTTCTCAAAGTATAATTAAAATTCATTAATATATTTATAAAATAATCATGAATGTCATAATTTTGCTCATATATAATAAATTTTGATGTTTAGTAAACTACTTAATAAATTTATTTTATTTCTTTTTTTATTGATTTTACTACCAATTAATACATAAGTATTGCTATCCTAATATGAAAATATGTGAATAAATTAAAAAGAACAAAAAACTATTATATATTTACATGTGTATCATAAGAATGCCACTATATAAACGTCATAAGTATTTTATATTGCTACACTATGGAAATGTTGTTAGTAGCTACATGCTGTTTACAATATTGCTAAACATTAACAGTATTATAAATATTATTTATTCTCAACAAATATTATTTTATAGAATTGTTTTCATTAGAAAATTTCAATATCAGTATTAAGTAAAATTTGTAAAGTTATTAATAAAATTCTTAAAAATAATAATCATTTAAGAAACTTGAAGAATACGGTTTATTAAAATAATCATGCAATGTTATCAGGTGTTTCACTATAAAAAAGTAAATAAATATTATATATATATATGTGTATATAATCATTAAAATAATTAAAATATAATAAAAATATATAACAAATATAAAAAAATCTATAATAAAGGAGGGACATTATAAAGTAAACAAATATAAAAACATATCACATTGTAAATAGTAAATAGTGTGATACATTTCTTTAAAATTATACTAAACATTCATGAATATATTGAAAGTTTAATAATTTTTTTCAAATTAGGTTACATAAGCATCTTAATATGTTTATAATAAATTAAATTCATAATTAAGTTTGTTTCTTTTATGCTACATTTACAGCACTTAATATGTATTTTACTAGAATTTTTCGCGATGTTATAATTTTCTGTCATTATACTACAAATGTTCTTAAGGTCAATTCCTATTTCATAGTTTAGCTTCAATTACCTTTGTAAGCATTGATTTATTATAATCTATTTACCTACATTTTATTAATTTAAATGAAATGGTTTTGACAGCTTTTGTACATCTAAATATCAGTTCTCTTACGTTTAGAATTCGGAAATTTATTGAATGGAATGATATTAAAATAGTTAATTTCATACAGAATATTCATAATTTCAAACGCAACATGAATTAAAAGAACGTTTTTCTTAAAAACTATGTGTTATTGGAAAATAAATCTATAGAAGTTTCTTTTCTAAATATAAATTTCTATCACTAGAGATTTATTTTGCAAATCTATATAAGCAGAATCGATAGAATTCTATCATATTACAGAACTAGAATCTATAGGATTCGATTCTATTATATTGCACATCTATGGAAATAAATTTATTATATTGATTTATTTTGTTCAAAAAGTCTGGTTGTACAATTAAAGATACCAGGCTTATTATTCGGTTTATATATTCAATTTCACCTTGTGCATGAATGGTTAGAGTGTTTTGAAATCAACTTTTAACAGTGAGTTTGTGTGCAAGAAAGGACTTTTGAGGGATAATCAAGTAGAACTACTTAGTTCCTTCAAAGTTTTATTCCAAGGTCTTATACCAATAAGAGAACTAAGACAATTGTTAGAACATTCTCATTTTCTTTAGTTTTACATTTAATATTAGTTAAATTTACAAACATTCAAAATTTTCTCGCGCTTTCATGTAACATCTTAATAAAATTGCAAAACTAACTACAAAATTATTTTGATAATTTTTTTTAAGTTAATAAACGAGAATTATTACAAATAAATTAATTTCATGAGATAAAACTAAACATTCTATACTGACAAATAACTTATAATAATTAAAACCTAATGATACATTTATGGAGTCCTTATGTGATAAGTATTTGATTAATAATATATATTCTAAAGCATACTGCCTATCTATCTGAGTCATTTTAAAAAATATGAAAATTACTTGGTTTCGGATATTTAAACAAATTTTTTCTTGATTAAATGTTTTCAAAAATGCATTAAAACAAATGTAGTTCAAATTCATTTTGCATTTTAATATAATTGACTTAGAAGTGATATTTTGGGAAAGAGTTTCAGAATTTGTAAAACATTCGTTTTTCTAGTTATTAATAAATTCATCTCGATTTTCCTATTTCTAATATTAAGAACATAAAGCAGTTAATATTCATGGAAATTAATATTCAGAGAAAACTCATCAGAGAACACATCTTAATGGGTTCTTGTGACATAAACAGCCTCTATGGGAAAACTCCAGTTCGCTAACTGAATTGCCACGATGAAGAATATTGCCCACTCTTGGAAATACCATCTTCCATAAACTTTTCCGGTTTCATCAGTGTTCCACAAACTTTTTTGCAGACGGTCGTAAAGAGAGAACCGGAATCGTTTCAGGGAAATTTCACAGCCTGGGAATAGGTAGAGATCCTGCTCCCATTTTTCCCTCGGTGATTGGGAACCGAGGAGAAATGTTTCTTGATGATGAGTTATTTCATTATGGGGCGACGCCAATGTGCGTTTATGGTTTCCACGTAGTAGGTAGAGGGTTGCTGGCTGTTCTGGAGAAAAACAACAAAAATCTCTGCTAAGATACTTAAAATATCCCAAAGATGCAAACGTATTCTTAATACTTTTCAGAAAAATTATGACCACATTTTCTGCATATTGGCTAATTCTGTATTTCTTATAAATGAAAATAACTTTCTTCTTAAAAGGATATTCAAATTTTATTTATTTATTGTTGATATTTATTTGTAACTAACTGTGCTTAAACACTCTTTCATGAAATCAATAAATTGGCTTGAAAATAGTTATTAGATTCGATGAAAAAAGTACTGAGGCAAATATCACTTTTCGAAATGAAATGCATCATATTTTCATTTTCAGTACAATATTTTACAGTCATCATGATGTATCTTCTAATAAAAATTGAACAATTCATGAAAAATCACTATATACTTTATAATGAAAACTTAACATCCTTACAAAGAACCAATTTCATATGTTAGTTCTCCCAATGAAAAAACTTACATTTGTTAATCTTTTAGTTTTTATTTGTTACCAGATTAACTTTTAAATTTCATGTTTTATAATCATTTCTAAGTAAATATATTTTTATTAAAATCTGTATTAGACATTTATATATTCCATCAAATCTGCGTTTTCTTTGTAGTGTATCAAATTTTCTATCAAATTGAAATATAATTGACGAAATAATCAATAAAAAATGAGATGAGATTCGATCGGCCAATAAGTTTTTCGTTTTTGCATTATTTATTTCATCACATTACATAAGTAAAGAGTCAGCCAATTACATTTCATATGTATTGTTATACCATTATTTGTTTAAATTTTAAATTAACGTAAAAATATGATCGGCATCTTAAATATTAATTGGGTCCTACAGTGAAAAAGATTTCATTATTAATTAAATGTGATATTAACGTTACAAGTATTTGTTTTTCTAAATTTTTTAGTAATTTTAATGAGTTACCTCATCTATCATTACACTAATAATTAGATTTTCTACTGAAATGACAAATGCGCTAAATTTTTACTCAGATATTTTTGGCAAAAATTTCTTTGTAAAATCTTTAACAACAAATAGATTTTAATTTATGATGGTTTCATAACCTTGACTCAAGAAAATATACACTATATGCATCAAAAATTTTATTTTCATAATATCAGGACATTTTGTTTTGCATTATTGAGCAGCCAATTTTGCGATATTTCGCCATATCTGCCAACATGTATTACTCCGCTTTTATATCCTTATAGCTATTTCTTCGTTCTAAGTAGAAAAAAGGTCAAGTTCCGAGTTCTTTTTATAGACACTATTTGACAAGAAGTGCTTTACTAAATTATATTTTTTGTCTGCTGCAACTTTTTTACAGAATGCAATGCATTTGTGATTATATATTGATACATAAAAAAAATCTTACGCCCATCATGCAACAAGTATTTTTCTCCTTCTGAGGAAAATTTCTTTGAAGTGTTTCTTTTCCCTATATTCTTCAATATTGGATCGCTATATCAGAAACCGTATATCTTCATATTGGCTTACTATAAATATCTACTATAGAATGCAGAATGCCAGTGATTGTTTCAAAAAGGTTTTCCTGTTTGTTCTTGAACATTCGCGTTATATTTTTAGAAATAATAATTTTTTTTCTCAGAAACATTTTTTCGTGTTACATAATATTAAATATTTTAAAAATAAAACGATCTAAGTACTCTTTTCAAACAGATTAATAATTATTGAAATTAGGAAAATAGAATTATTGAATTCTTCAATTAGTTGCTTAAAAGAGAAGCTTTAAACGTGAAAGCTACTGCAATTTTATTTGATTATTTTCAATATTTTAATACAAAAATTTTTTATACTAGTAAGATCCAATACTTGAAAAATAATAAAATTATATTCCGTTAATGCATGAACAATGTTATTAAGAAATTTTTAAAAGCTGCCCTGAAATTATGGAATAATTAAAAATAGGAAGCAGTAAAATTGGTTGCAAAATGCCCGTAAAATTATATCATTGCTACAACTTCGTCCTAATTGTTTAATAATTATTTTAGAAGATACTTCCTAGATTTTTACATTAAAAGCAGTAAAAAACATTTCTCAAAATTTTCTGTTAAATACTTTTTTTATACTTTTGATCCTATAATAATGATGAATCTTTTTTATTTCTGAAATGCATTATAGAAATAATTTGTATTATAGAAAACAATAACTATCAAATGCTTATATAAATAAAGAATATGTAAGTTTTTCTAAATAATTTTATTTTTCAACCAATAATTTAGAATAAAAATATATTCGTAAAAACTTCAAAATTCAGAACATGTTGGTAATTGATTTGCTTAACATAAACTGTTGTAATTGAAATATTCTTCATGAAAAACCAAAAAGATATGTTTTTATTTTAAAATTGTTGTATGATTTATTTTTAAAACTTAAAAATTATTTATTTTAAAGTTTAAAAACTAAATGTATTGTAAAAACGCAATGCTGACATAAAATTATCCGTGTAATATAATAACTTAAATTTTAAAAGAAAGATAAAAACGTGGATGTCTTCCAATGTTATGATTAGTATTAAATATCTATTTAATACACTATGACCAAATATTTCATGTTTTTATTGTATAAAGATGAAAAGTGTTCTTCACCAAACGTGAAACTCCAACCAAAATTTAAGTTTCATCCTTCACAGCATTTACAACTAACTATTCGTAAATAAATTTAATTTCCTTTTTAACATCTTGTTGTTATGTGTGACAACATTAATAACAAATCTTTTTTAAATTTTAAGAGCAATTCTTTGTGTGATTTTGTTCTCAATATAAAAGTACACTAAGTAAAGATAAAAAAAAAACATTATGTTTATGATATGTATATTTACGTTCTTCAAAATTATATTTTATTTAAATCAAAACCTTATTGATTCATTAAGATTTGCACAAATTTACTTTCATTTTATACACGTACAAACTCAAATTCTCATTCCACAAATCAAATTCATTTGCATTTTTGTTAAAATTACATCATGCAACCTTAAAATACTAATACAACATCTTTCTCTTTATTTTCAGATAAAAACTCTAGGCTATCCATCATCATATGCTTTCCATACTTGGGATGCCATAGCTTTCTTTGATCATATGGAACATTACATGGAATCACCCGCATCAACCGACTTCACCTTCAGGGATGAACTTCAACATTTGGTAAGAACCTTCATTCAGTCTGGTGGTCAACGCTCTCCGGTTGCGGGATGGCAGCCATACCCCGAAAACATAGCCCTGATCGGAAGAGAAAATATCTCCATTATTTCAACCTATCACCAGGATAAATGTGACTTCTGGAAGGACAAAGGATTCGAAGATTATGCATGGGTCAGCTAGAATGTGGTTGATCAAATTTAAACATGCAGCACTTCACCAACCTTTGTTTTGTATAATTCAGCTTCAGGAAAATGTGAACTTTAAAAGTATTATGCTAAGTTTCTGATAGACGTAAGTTGTCACAAAAAAGTGGGAGTGGGTTGCAGTTTCTACCAACTAGTAAGCACCATCATTGAAGTACTGGCTGTTGATTAATTGATGGTAAAATGTATTCTTCCAGAAGCACTTCCTGAAATGCATTGTAAAATTCATATTTTTTTCATTTTGTGAGTATTTAAAATGGACGATAATAAATGTTGCGTCCTTAATGTCCATCTACTGACTTAACTTGAAGTATAGCATTTCAGCTCTGACTGTAAAGTTTGAATACGCAGACTCTCAATTTCGTTTGAGATATAATGCAATTTGAATACTTCTTTAAATTTACAATGTCTATTTGATTTCGATTGATTGAAATTAAAAATCTATTCTATAACCATTAAAAAGTTTCATGCATGAAAATATTCATGGTATTCAACATTTTCTCGTATTGCTGTAAACATGTTTGTAAAGAAATTTTTCTGTCAAAGAATCTAAAATATAATTATCTTTTAATTTTATTATAAATTTAGCATGTGTACTCAATTTAAGTTAAAAATATTGGTTGATTTTAATAGAAGTTAAATTTGGAATTTTTTGCCTCTGACTATCCTGTGTTATTTTTTAACGTTTTAATGAAATATTTTTCAAACTCTTAAAAGAATATTCCTTATACTCAATATTAATAGACTATCAATACTATGTAATATCGAACTCAGTTTCTTAATATTACATTTAAAATAAGCACTCAGAAATGAGTTAATATTAATTATTTATGCCACAATATACCCAAAAAGGAAAGAATAATGAATTAATAACAGTTGAAAATAGTATACATT
This sequence comes from Latrodectus geometricus, assembly GCA_026290005.1. Classification (NCBI taxonomy): domain Eukaryota; kingdom Metazoa; phylum Arthropoda; class Arachnida; order Araneae; family Theridiidae; genus Latrodectus; species Latrodectus geometricus. The sequence goes on from JAPDSC010142416.1 coordinate 30,257, forward strand.
ACTTGATACTATTTTATCCGCTTTATTTTAAATACTGTGATTCTATTCTGTGCAGTGCTCGCTCATCTTATAAGCAATATTTTTTTATTAAAATATAAGCAAATTCCATTATTATTTTATACAACAAATTCTAATTAATAATATACGATGTAAATCATATTTTGAAAGGTTACTAAATCGTAAATATGGAATGTTAAGGCTAAAAAAATGTTTATTTTGTGTTAATTATTTTGCACTTATATAAGTTGACGAAATGCCAAAAACTAAATATCTTTTAAAGTTTATTTATTTTAAATAAATTTTTCAAAAATAAAAGAAAATTTAAAAAACGTATAAAATAAGAAAATATTTAAATAGATCCTCAATAATTTTTAAAAATAACAACTATAGTTGTGTGTATACAAACAATTATAACAAAAAGCTTTATGCGCAAAATGATAATAATATATAATTTAATGTACAAAAATTAATATTTCTTAAATATAAGGACATTTAGTGATACCCAAATGTAAAACATTACAATGTGCATAATTAAATTTTTGCGATATATATATATTTTATTTTAATAACCTCTACAATATCAATTATTTTTAATACATGTTAACTTCCATGAAAACTAACTTTCAAGCTCCTTTTTTTTCACACTTGTTACTACTTTTGTGGCAATATTGCTAAACGATAATTAATATTATTGTCAATTTTCATGCTTAAAATGTTAATATTTTTACTTTAATAAAATTTTATAGTAGCATTTCTTGAAAGTACTGCCATTTTTAAATATTTATTTAACAAATAAGACACTTGACATTTTTTAATTTTTTATGTCAATTTCATGCTATCTAAATTTAAGTCAGTCAACTACTTGGTTACTACTCACCAAATAAATATACAGAAATGTAAGAGATTTTTAAAAAAATAATTTTATGTTGTGATAATTTTATGAATAAAATTGTTAGTAGAAGCATAAACTTGAAGAATAATAAACGTTTAAAGGAAAAATATTATAATTTAAGTTAAATATAGCTTTAAATCACAAATATATCTGATTAAGAGACATATAATCTATATTTGATTCCAGTTAATACATATTTTTAAAGAAATTGCGGAAGCTTTATGTGAAGATTCATTTCATTAAACTATATTTTCCTACAATTATATAACATTCTCTAATTTATTCCTGACAAGAAATTATAAAATTTTCTTCTGAACTTTAATTTTCAAAAAAAATTATAATTTTACTTTTAGTATTCAAAAAATAATAATTGTAAATAAGGAAAATAAAAATAAATTAATAATTATTTCGTTTGATTACATATTAAAATTTATGAAAAGGGGAATGAATACTATTAGATTTTTATGCAAATTTGTTAGAAATTTTAAAAGTACTCAAATAAATACATTTTCAATAAGTTTTTAAGAAAATAAATTCTAAATCCATGTAATATTTTTACTTGTAAATCTTAAAAATATATAAAAACCATTATTATTATGGTTAGCATTTTCTAAACTGAATAAGCTCCATCTCATTTATAAAAAAAACTATTATAATTCAAATTTAGTTAATATTTTTCAAAGGAGAGATACTAAATTTCTTTTCTATATATTTAATTAATATTTCCAAAACAGTAAGAACTTTAAAGTGTTTGATTTAGTTTGATTTTTTCCATTACTTGGAACAAATATTTATTACTACTATTAGAAGCTTTTATTAATGATTTTACTGCTCAGAAAATATTGCAGAAATATGTATTCAAATAAATTTTTTTGCAGATTTAAAGTGATTAACATCCAAAAAAAGCCAAAACAATTATATAATTACCGGATCACTTAACTAAAAATGAGGTAAAAAAAAATTCCGAGATTCTTTCAAAAAATTCCTGATAAAAATGATTTTACCTTAAAGCTTTATTGATTGATTTATTCCTAGTTAATATATATATATATATATATATATATATATATATATATATATATATATATATATATATATATAAAATAAAAGTTAAAGTTCAAATCTACTTCCTATTTCCAAAATTAAAAGAGTTCTTTTAGTATAACTTAGATTTTTTTTCTTTTTTAAATCATTATTGTCAATACTTAATTACAAAACAAAATTTAACTGCCTCATATCTCAAACTATATCTTAAAATAAAATTCATCAAAAATTTAAATATATGAAACTAAGGAAAAATTAATTTTGTTGTTCAACAAATTTGTTCTTTATATACTTTTTAATTTAAAAAATTTATGGCGATAATACAGACTTTAAAAATAGGTTTTTCATCACTTGTACAAGCATGTACAAGTTATTAAAAAAGTCTATTGTTTGAGAAACTGAAAAAGACATTAATGAATTTCTTTTGAAATAGAAACAAGGTAGTGCCAAAAAACAATTCTTATACTGTAAATATTTATTTACTTTATTTTACATTGCAGAATGCCTAAATCAAGAAGCTTACGATAATTTATAAACTAAATGAAGAAAAAACACTGTGGCAATCAGTTTTTTTATTACTTAAACTTATGCAATTATTCTTTTTAATAATTAAATTTATTTTATTCTCCTTCTTTCATTTTTATACCATGTTTTCTGATAAAGAAGGTGTTTCTGTTTCATTAAATTCAATTGGTAGTTGTTTTGTATTCTTTCCATGTTCATCAAAAAGAACTTATTATTTGGTTTTGCAGAGTATAAATATGTATGATAAATAAAACTTTTTTGTTAACTTATGTGTATTTGTAAATGATATGTAATTGATTATTAAATAATGGATGTTGTACAATATGATGTTGTCTTTTATTTTGACCATGTAAATCTATTCAAATTAAAATTAAAATAAAAGATTAAAATACTGTATAATTTAATAAATAATTTATTGGTTTGTGGGAAAACTAAAAATTAATATGTAAAATATTTTATTGATGTAATTTAAACAGAGTAATTCAAATAAAGACATTTTCTAAAAAAATAAATAAAAAAATGTTATTGTTACATTATTAAGTTATTTACTAATGAAGCAAACGTTATTGTGTGTGTACTTTAAAATGTAACAATCAAAAAATATCTGGTAGTTTTTGCCATTAAAAAATAAATCAAATTATTCATTTATCACTGAATGGGACAAATTAAAAATTCATTATAAATAAACAGACAAATTGTTCGCATTGTCTCATCAATATGAGACATTATGCCTATCTATAATCATGTATCACAAAACGAATACAACCTGTTAAACTGCGATGAATGCTTGATTACAGCAAAACATTATTGGAGCACACTGTAATGTTCCCAGGTTTTCATTGCTCCAATTACATTTGACTTTGAGCATGCGAGTTTGGGGATCTGGCAATACAATCTGCAGCGAAGATTAGCATTTGAATGCAATGTCAAGTGTTTTGGGTTGAAAGTTCCTCTTTCCTATAAAACTGTAATGACTGAATTAAAAGTTATAGGAACTTTAATTGGAAGATTAGTAAAATTTAAGGAATCTTCTTTTGTTGCATTATCAAATTGGTCCTACATCTATTACATTTGTTAAGAATAGTATTGAGTTCCATTTCCATATTTCCTAGTAACAGAACATTGACCATCCAAACAGCATTCCTAATATTGAATTATTCATTATCTGATTGATTTTTCCTGGTATAAATATATTGACTATTCAATCTTTGACCTTTGAGATTCCACAGTTTGTTTTTCTCCCTTACCATGAGCTTTTGCTTAAAATTACATTTCTGCACAGTGCCTGACTTTTCTTTTTTGCTATCTAAAGAACATTGCTTTCCTTTCGTTATTTTGTGTAGGATAAGGATATATGTATTAATCCTCAATTAATCCTATTGTTTTTTCTGTATTATTTTTAATCAATTATTCCTTTTGCATCAATCAAAAATTAAGTTTTAATAACTCAATAACTGAACATTCATTTTTCATAAACTTGAAAAATAAAAAATTTAGGTTAATAAACAGTTAAGTCTGTATATATAACTCCTCTACTAGTTATATTGCTTCCTATATAATATCCTATAGCAGTTCTTTTTTCCGTCAACTAAAAATCGTAGTTTTTCTTTTTCAAATAATAAAATTTACTGATGTATGTGCCATATAGAAAATCTTTAAAATATCTCTTAAAAATCTATCTTTAAATATAAATTCTAAAGTAAATCATGAAGTAAAGGAAAACGAAATATTTAAGTCTATTTTACTTACATTTTGCTGAAAAATGATTTCTTTGACATAAAAAATATGCTATTGAAGTAAATTCTACAAAATTGCTTGCACTGAGACTTCATATTTTATTCCACTGTTCTTAATATGATTGACGAGAAATATATTATTAAAAATTTTGACATTTCGAGAGGAAAATTCCAACTAATCAGGAATTAATTAACTAGAAATAACAATTTTTCAAAAAAACATCGGTTATTATGAAAGCAAGTTTCTTTTTCATGCTGAATAATTAAAAACTATCACTAAAGCTATTATTAAAACATGATAGCAGTCTTTTAAAGTGAGCAGTAAAACCATGAAATCTCATTTTCCTTATCTAGCAAGTTTACAGAATTAGAAATTAGTAGGGGGTGAGCTAAAGAGAAAATACCCTAAAGCTAATATTTAAAAGGCTTTCAAATAGAAGAGGAAGAATCCACAAACAAAGAACTTATATCTTAACTAGAATCTTTTAGATGACGAAAAGACGAAGGCACTGAAAGTTTATATTCAATTCATAAACTTTCAATTTACGTGAAAATTTGATGTGGAAATTTTGCTTGTTCTCCACATTTAAAAGCAACTTAACAGGAATTGTGAGTTGACAAGAATATAAATTTAGTTTGAAGATGAAATTAGTATTATGTTGCTTATCAAGAAATATATTGAAGAGGCTTTACGCCATAAAATAATTCCCTTAATTTACTATTTGTGCATTCTATAATTTATTTAAATAACTACACAAAAATGCTCTTATACAAATTTTAAACTCTCATACACCCTTGAATCAAGAGCTAGTGAAAAATTAATACCTTAACTCTTCTATTTATTTTACAATATAATTATACCAGAAGAAAAACATTTGACAGCTACCTATCATTGCGCATAAACTTTAACAGTAAAGTTCACTTTTGATCAAAAATCATACATTAACGCACTTATTAGCCATAATTTTTCAAATCTATTTGAAATTTTTTTTATAAATGTACCTAAGGAAAAGCAAAGCTCCAATCCTAACTAACTATTAATATTTTCCTTTTTAGTGCAAATTTTCATAAAAAATATTTTAATAGTGATTCAATTTTATCTCTCGTTTCTTTCCTTAAAATATACAACTACTTTTTTTAAAACTTAAACAAAAAAAAATTTTCTTTTTTTGTTTTAATTTTATATACTCTTTTTTCATTTACTTTTAAAATAAATACTAAAACTAAAAAATAATTAAAATTTTTGCTCCGATTTATCAATATTGGTCATGTTTATAATTTCTAAATATGCTTTCAAAGGATTTCAATATTTTTTATTTTACAACTTAAACTATTAACATGTGCATATTCCCCAAGGCGTTTTCCAAGAGGATAAATAACTCAAAATCAAGATCGTATCTTCAATTTTTACCAATTCCTCAGTTGATAAATTAAGTAAACTTCAATCAAAAATCACCCAAACTTTTTATTCGTACCACCTAAAGATTAGAAAATTGCACAAATTATGAATGAAGCAATGTGTGCAAAACATCAATTATTTTCACACATAATTTCAAATCAATATTCATTTGATATACTTTCATCTCACAAAATGAAAATTTAACTAATCGAAAAATCCATTGTAAAAACTCTCATTTATAATCTTTTATCCATTTATTTTATTAGTATAATCTTTTATCCATTTATTT
>JAPDSC010142416.1:50954-68925 GCA_026290005.1 Latrodectus geometricus
TTTTTTTTTTAAATTGTGGGCTAAAATTGCTTTCATAGATTAACATACCAAGTTAGTCAAACATTTGAAAGCTCAGTTTTCTTAGATTATTCAGTGTAATATTCCTTTTATTAAATATTTTTATGCATTTATTAAATTCAAGTATTTATATTTTTTCCAATTAAAATTTAGGTAACAGGAGATTGGATGAATGGGTAAATAGTGATAGATTTGATCTTTCATCATCTAATAAAGATCTTGGCAAAAATAATCTCAATTCTATACACAAATGTGATCAACCAGATAGAAAAATAACCAGAAATCAGAAACGGAAACATGATGAAATCAATCATGTACAAAAGGTAATATGGGACTCTAAAATTTAATTTTCTATTCAGACTAATATTATTTACCATGAAAAAATTTTACAGCTGTATCAGAAAACAGCCATCATGATTATGTTATAAGCATGCTTTTCATAATTTCTGTATATATAAATATAGAGAGAAATAATTTAAAATATGTTTGCATTAAAATATTTTTTGCATACCTCTATTCTATTTATATTAGTTTAGTAAAATTTAATTTAAACAAACTTTATATCATAGTTAATTTGTATAATTTGCCATTACAATAAATAATTTTTCATGGAATATTAAAGTCCTATGGCTACATGCTATTAAATTCTACAGGTAATGTCTAATTAAACTGAAAATAAAAAAAGCTTTATCTCTTGTTCTTTGAATTCAGTTGTTAGCAGTCATAAGATATGCTGCATTCATATAAAGAATTAAAAACATAATGAAAGCAATGATTTGTATTATCTGGTATTTTTAATAAAAAAAATTTATTACCTAACCTTTTTCTAACTTAAGTTTATTAGAATTTTTTTTATTCGCTTATAGTTTGTTTTGTCTGCAATGAGTATTGAACATTTAATTTAAATGTACAAAGGACTCTTCATAAAATATATTCTTTTAAAACTGCAAATTTCTATGAAAATTGAAAAGAAAATCTGATTTCATTTACTGCTTAGTTTTTTATTATTATAATTTAATAAAAGTTATTAAGTTAAATTTTATTTTTCAAATTAAATTTCTTAAAAAAAATTTGTGTTTGATCATTTAAAATTTTCATTTCAAACTAAAATTTTTATAGTGAAAATTTCAATAATTTAAAATAATTATATTTTAATTTGAATTATCATTTTACAAGAAAACCAATTTATATTTTGAAAACTGATAAAATTTAAACTGTTATGGATTTTAAATTGTAGAAAGAAATTGGTATTTTCTTAAACAAAACAATTTGTTCAATATTATTAAAGCAATTATTTAATGGTAAATTCAAGAAAATGTGATTAAACTCTGTTAAGTAATTAATTATAATGTTTGATGTACATTATATGTTTAAGTATGCAACATAACTATGCCACTTTACCTCTAATCTAAATTTAGAAAATACTTTTCTAACTAAAAAAAATATTCTTCGTGATACTGTAAATGATAATTTGCTCCTGCAAGTTTATATATATATATATATATATATATATATATATATATAGTGACTAAATTGCTTTTAAAGATTTCTATAGTTTTCTACATCTATATCTGAATCCTTTTGAAAAATTCTACTATGGAACATAAAAGTGTGCTTTAACTTCTTTAAATAACTGTCTGTTCCTTATTTATTTTTTATCATTTTCTTACAGTGAATGTGTGTCAATAAATTTCCCCCCTCCTTTATTATTTTTTTATGTTTTATTTTTTTTTATAGTTTATTAGTTACAAAGTATAACAAATTTGTTCCATTCCTAAACAAAAATTTTATTGTAAATGTGTAAACGATCTGAAAATCTGTAAAATTTCAAAAAAAATAATAAAATATAAATATTTGAAGGTATATTATTTATTTCCTGGCTCTTTCAATCACAAGAAATACTCAAGGAATACTGTTTAATGCTTTATGTTATTCATTGACTATAAATATAATAAAAAAAAATTTTAATTTGCAAAATTATGTGTGATTTTTTTTTTTATTATTGAGTTTGAAAAGAGAAAAACACAGTCCGATATAATTAAATAATTTTATTTTATATGATATATAACTTATTTGGTTTAACTTTTGAAAGTTGGAACTTTTTGATCATTAACTCTTTTAAATAGCAGATTTTTCTAAGAGTTTCCTTCTGAGACACGATCAGTTCCAGCTCTACATTTTTTTAATTGCTTTTTAAATTATGTTAATTTGTTGCCCTGAATATCAGTGTTTAATCAACTATATACAACATTTAAATATCAACTTTTGAAAAATGCACAAAAAGTGCATTTATTTCTAAATTGTACAATATTTTTTGGAATTTTTCTTACTTTATGTATTTTTTATGATGTCTAGAAATGTGAATTTTTTGCCATTCAACTTAAAATTAGCAAAATTCTAGACACAATTGTTTTTACTTAAATAATTTGAAAGCTATTCCAGGTATCCATTTTATTTCAAAAATTGAATTCAACGAGATACACCGGCTGCCTTCTTCCGCACATGGCCCGTTTTTCTAAAATACATTTTCACTAATTGTACATTAGAATACATAATTCTATTCTTTGCATGCTAAAATTTTCATTAAACTATGTACTTAAATTTTGAAATATTTAAATTAAATAAGAAATATTGCAGCATGATTTCATGAGAAAAAGAATATTATAAATAAGGCCTAGAACAATATATTTATTTAAAAAACACATAACAAATATTGAAAATATAACAGATATATTAGGATATTTTACCTAAAATAGCTGTTATATTTTAGGTAAGTCATATAAATCATTGTTAAATATTATAAATCATATTTGTAAAACTAATTTCTTCATGTTTAAAGGAAAAATAAAAAAATAATTATCTTTTTCAATTCAGACGTATGCTGAAATGGATCCTGCAACTGCAGCACTTGAAAAAGAGCATGAAGCTGTAAGTATAAAATCAAGTTTGATTTTATCTTATTTTGTGTGTTTATTTTAATTAAATATATAAATGACTTTTTCAGTTTGTATTGATATTGTCATAAAATTTCCTTATTACAATATTTAATTATATTTTTCATAAAATGCCATTGAAACTGGAAAATATTTTGCAGCTTGTGAAGGGATATAAAGGCATTCATTAATGAATTTCATGTGTCCTTTTCTTACAGATTACCAAAGTGAAATATATTGATCGAATACAATTTGGAAAATACGAAATTGATACTTGGTATTTTTCACCTTACCCTGAAGAATATGGTAAAGTTGCCAAGTTATGGATCTGTGAATATTGCTTGAAGTATATGAAACTGGAAAAAACATACCGGTATCATCAAGTAAGTTGAGTTTAATTTAATCCTATATTATTCAATGTATACATTTTCATTTATTATAATCAGATAATAAAGGCTTTATAATATGCTGCTCTCTATATTTTCACAAGCAATAGCACATTTTAATGTGTTAAAGAACAATATGCTTAGTTCTAATATTTTCATTAAGATCTGCAAACTTGGTTTTGTCTCCGAATACATTAATTTTAATATTCATTAATGTCAGCAGCATTTTTCTCTATTGGTCCTCTCCTCTTTTCATAGAACAATTTAAGTAAATGAAAAACTATCTTCTCTCTTATTTATCATTTTAATTGTACAATCTCTTTACATCGACTTTTTGTTTCGTATTTATACTTGCCTTATTATTATATAATTGTTTAAAAAATGAAAATGCAGAATGATTCTCTTCAATTAAATATAAAATTTGTGTGGGGTGGGGGGAACTGCATTGTCATAAAACTTTAAATTTAGTTTTCCCACCCTGTTAATAGAAATTTTTATTCTATTACAATCATAAGTATCTTTTGAGAACATTATATATATGTTTTATGGTTACTACTGAGGTTTGGCTATGAAGAATACTTTTATAAATTGATTTATTTTGTATTGAAATATATTCTTTTCATTAATAATAAGGATCAATCTAAATTTATAGAATTTACAATCATTATGAAATAAAGTAAAGGTTCTTAGACTTTTTTATAAATTTAATTTATAATTATATAAAATATTAAAGTGCATATAATAAATATTTTAAATCAGTGCATTTAGTTTAATTTAACTATCTGACTTGATATTCATCTATAAAAAGTGATTAGACTAGAAATAATTTTTTTATTATTAAGAAAAATACAATTTCTATATGGTATTTAATGTTATATATTTTGAAAGTCTATTTTTCTAATCCATTAAAATCTTTTATTTGTAAATAAAAACCTTACTAAAACACAAGTTTCTGGTAACAAGAAAAGTTTTGTTATTTTTGCAAATGCCATTGAATGTGCACATTAATTAGCATAAATCTACCTTTGGTATTTTCAGACAAGTTATATAAGACTTGCTCATTAGGAAATTTTATAGATGTTGGTTAAATTAGTGAATTTTTAAAAAAATGCTTAGTAATGGCCATCGATAAAGAATTTGTTAAAGCATTTTCGTTAAATAAGTATAAACTGGGTATAGACTTTCCTGAGGCATTTCAAAATATATACATGGCATTTAGAGATAATGCAGTAATTAAACGGACCACACAAAGGTAACATCACAGTTGCTATTCCAGTTATGAATTGCTCAAAAATGCAACAACAGTCTAAAATGGCGATTATTTGAAAAGTTCTTTTGAAGAGAATACTTCTTAAACATACTGTAAGATCCACATCGCTGGTGAGATGTGGATCTTAAAAGTTGTTTAAAGAAAAAGCAGAAATTTACTGTTAAGTTCCACATCTCTGGTGAAACTGCTTAAGCTCGCTTACGCAAACTGAGAAAGATGTGGATGCTAAGTAAATGGCTCCCTCACAAATTTACTAAATGCAATAAATTTCACCCATTTCTTTATCACTTCTTTCTTGCCTGAAAAACAAATCATTTCTGGGTTATCTATTAACATGTGGTAAAAAATGGATCCAGTGCATTAGCCACAAACATTCACATAGTTAATTGTTACAGACAGATCAGATTCCTGGAACCTCAAAGGCTCCACTCCATTTCCAGAAAATGATGCTTTTTGTATGGTGAACATCAGCTGGCATTGTTACCACAATTTCCTTCTACATATCCAGACGATTAATTTTATCTTTCTTCTTCTGCAACAATTGCGAGAAGAAAGATAAAATTGTTTATAATTTTTAAATATGAATACTTTTATTTTAAGCATTTAGTAGTAAATTCTTAGTATTCCCCCATTTAAAATCATTAATGAAGATGACTGTAATTTGAGTTTCCCATGTCAGATTTGGAAGTATTTTACAATTAAATTAATATTTATTATTCATGTGATTCTCTGTATAGTTGCTTTATACTATAAGTTTGTAATATGTAAAAAAAAATGTTTAGCTGTAAGGGAATTATTTCATTAGCACTGGTTCAATCATAGATTTGTATTGTACTTTTGTAGATTTTTTTGTCGAACTATTGTTGATTTTTCCTTATTACATTGTTAAAGAGCTATTTTCATTTGGAAGTAATAGACACACTAAACGTGTTACAAATTTTATATAATAAAGTAAAATATTTGGAAACTGATGTATTACTATGTATAAAATATTACCTGTGGTTGTTAATGATTTTATATAATTTTAATTATAATTACTTTCTACACACAGGGTGAATGCATTGCTAGGCAGCCTCCAGGTAAAGAGATTTACAGAAAAGGTGTCTTATCTGTGTATGAAGTAGATGGGAAAGACCACAAGGTCTGACCTTTATTTTATATTATTCTTATCATTTCAGTATTTTAAAAATGTTATTTTTGCATTAAATATTAATAAAATGTCAAAGTTCTCCAGCGGCTTTTACATTTGTGGAAATTTATTATTTATGATACAATGATCACATTTATACTACATTAAATAATTAAAAATAATACATTAAACAATGCAAAATTCAACATGATAAAGTGCTCAAAAAGTTAATGTCGCTAAAAATGTATTCTTTTTCTTCTTCTCATGTCCAAATACTATATCAATAAAACATCATTTTGATAAATTTAAAATTTTTGTACAGAAGTACAATAAATATAGAAAAGTATAGAAATATAGTATTACCAAAACTAATTACTTTTTCTTAGATAATTCCTTACACTTGATACTTTCATAATGGTAGTTAAATTTTTCAAGTTGGGTTTTCATTTAGTAGATAAAGAGCATATATATATATATATATATATATATATATATATATATATATATATATATATATATATTAAAGTATAATTAATAATGTATATAGTAAAAGCATATATATATATATATATATATATATGCTTTTACTTTGTTTTTTTAAAGTAATGTAAAGCAAAAATTTTTATGTATTCTAAATGCATTAATTTCCTTCACAATTTTACTTTTTATACTTCCATTTAATTTTGGAATATAAACTCATTTTTTATCTTTTATTATTAAACTTAAACATTATTCACTCTGTAGAAATAAAAATTCTTGAAAGAATAAAGTGCATCAAGTTTGATTCCTTTTTTATTTGAGATATTATTTCTTATAGCATCATTAAATGTTACTGGAGTAAAATAACTCCTAAAATAATAAAATTGAAATAATCATTTATAATGCATTGTGACTATTTAAAAATTACTCATTGTCATTCATTTATGTACATCACAGCTAACTACAAAATTACATACCTTTGTTAATTTGATGTATTGTAGGTTCTTTCAATTTATATTACTATCTTTGTGTATACCTTTTATTTTTTTAAACAAATATACTAATATTTTGTATGTCTCTTCAGCTATATTGTCAATGCCTTTGTCTCATGGCAAAATTGTTCTTGGATCATAAAACATTATATTTTGATGTGGAACCCTTCTTGTTTTATGTTCTTACTGAATTGGATAAACATGGTGCACATATTGTTGGGTATTTTTCAAAAGAAAAAGAATCTCCTGATGGTAACAATGTTGCTTGCATTTTAACTCTTCCACCTCATCAAAGAAAAGGATTTGGGAAATTTCTCATTGCATTTAGTAAGTTTTTAAATTTAATATTTTTTATACATATTTTACTTGCTTATTTTCCTACACATTGTTATCAACTTGTAGGGTTTATAATTAAATTGTCAAGCTTTACATCTGTGTGCTAAAATCATAAATTATTATGTAAATCATAAACTAAAATTTAATGATCTCTTTGTTTTCTTGATTGTGATTAGTCAGCTATTGTAAAATATATTCTACTTATGTATAAATATTTATCCAAATGGGTAAAAAAATTATCTTTATTCTCTATTATATCTTTTTTTAATTAATTTCATTATCTTGAACTAAATGCATCTGTCTTCTTTGGTTTTAAAATCAACTTCCACTCACTTTTAATTTAGTTTGATTTTATCTATCATTATTATTAAGAAATCGGTTTAAGTTAATGAAGATGAAAATAAAGATTATTTAAATTAAATATATTTCTTTTAATGTGCAAATGATAATGATTTTAGAAAACATAGTAAATTTGCACCATTTCATTTTGTTTTTATTTAATGAAAATTAAAAACTTCTCCAACATATATTAACTACTCATTTTGTGGTTAAAAGTATGAAGGAATCTTGTAAAAAAATTGAATAACATTTTTATTAAATATTAATGAAAATAAAATCAACAGAAAATAATAAATAATATTTTTACAAATTTTTTGATCATAAGAATAAATTGATTACTGCACATTTCCAAAAAAGAAAATTTATTGACCACAAAAAATATGCATGATAAAATAAAAGGATGAAAATGTGTTTAGCAATTGTGAAGTAATAAGCTATTTGATATTTATCCAATCATGTGTAGATTAAAAAATAGAAACACTTTCTTTGAGAAAAAGATCATTTGATAATAGACAGGTATTTTGAAATAAAAAGGAATATGGTTCATAAATTACATAGTTCTTCAAAATTTTGCTGTTATGAAATTATTGGAATAATGTTTGTTGAACTGCAGACATAAATTGAATTTCATTAAGTAGCCTTTGAACTTTCAATCAAGATTAATTTGCTAGATCTATTGAAAAAAGATTTTTTATACAGATGTTTCCTGTGTGGGAAAATTTTTATAAATTAAATGTTAACTCTCTTTATCTTATGAAAAAAGAATTGAGAAAAATGTGTTTTTATTCAATCAAAGAAAAATAGTATTTTTTAATATTTTCTTTTAAATTTATAAATAGGTATTTTATTACATTTTAATATATTAGTTAATGTCTTCTGAGTAAAATTCCTATTTTTTTGTAATACATGCTAGGTTATGGGATTTTATTAAGTTTTTGTAGAAAATTTAAGCAATCGTGAATTTTTACTATCTTTATTTTGTAATTTAGTTTATAGACTGTCTTTTCTAAAAATTCTATAAGTAGTATTAATTTAAGCTTTGGTGCATTTTGTTTATCAAAAGTCATAAATTGTTTGGAAAAAGATCTTGTTCATGGATAAAATTATCGTACAAATCTCTCTGAATAGTTTATTAAGAAACAACTACAAGCTTGATGAAAAACTCTAAATGTTTGAATTATTTTTTTGCCTGAGATTTAAATTTTGTGTACAGTTTTTATGAATTTAACAAAGTACATGCCCCTTCTGCAGTCTCTAAAGAAAGTTCTAGCTATCTATTTGAAAATGTCAGAAGTTAAGCAGTACATGAAATGATAAATGAAATGAATGTTGAATTATGCAAATCAAAAAATAGCCCATATTAATTTAAATTGTTTGCCCCATATCTTTAAAATAATACAAAATGACAATTTTTAACTCGTTATTGAAAGTAGTTATGACTCCATTTTCAAAACCTTGGGGAGAAGGTCTCTTCTGTCAATATTATAGATACTATTGTTAATGATAGAACTCTGTTAAATGTGGATTATTATGAAAGACTGTTAATGTGGTTCAATGTTATTTACAATGTCAAAGCTTGAAAAGTATAAACATCATAATTCAAAATCTACTACTTTTCTTTGAGAGAAAATTTATCCAAATTTTACTGTGCCTAAAAAATTTTAATTATTTTTCCACTCAAAGTTCTCTAACATTGCAATTCCTAATTTCAGACTTTAAATAGTTTGTAGATAGTAAAATATGAGGTAAAAAAATATTTTTTAATTTGATAATGTTAAAGTCTATAGTGCAGCTAAGAATATTAAATTATTTGTATAAAAGATTACAAATTCTTTTTAAAAATTGCTAATTTATAACACAAATTAATTATATTTCAAAATTATGAAACAATAAATAAATATTTTAATTTGATTTTTTCTATCTTAGAAATTTTTTAAGTACTGTCCCTGTTATATATCTAGTTATTAAATCTTAAAAGATTCCATTATTTTTCTGTTCTTGTTATGATTTAATCAAAAAAAGCTATTTAAGTGTGCTATTTTAATTTCTTTTAAAATGTATAGATTATGTTTTTCATGAAAATTCTCTAATTTTTCAGTTCTATTTATTTATTGTATGTTATATAATTATGTATAATATTCTATTTATTAATTAAATAGATATTAATTTTAAACTAAGAAGAATTTGAAATTCCTACAGATAAATAATTTTTCGATACAAAGTATAAGCATTTAACGGAAATTGTGCTTATTAAAAAGTATTGGAAAAGTCCAATATCTCTTAAAAGTACTTAAAGAACAAATATTTGCTGCTGGATATCCTTTAAAAATATTTACATTGAACAATTTATAAAAATACAAAAATACCAATATTTTAAGGATTGGCATTCCCTAAAAGTTTGGATCTTATCAGATATATTTTCAGACTGTTAAAAGTTTTCCACTTATGACATTATAAGACTGTTTTCAGTAACAACTGATTATAAGTATCACTTCATTTTCTTCATAACTAATTTTACACAGTTTTAAAAAAGTAATCAATAATTTAAAATCGTAAAAAACAAAATAGTTACCATATTTTCCTGTATATAATCTGCTGTGGCATATTATTCGTAACACCTTTTTTTTTTCTCTCTTTCTCAAGTAAAAGAAAAAAATGTGTTAATTCTTTGCAATTTTTATGGCGAATAGTCGAAAATATACGCTGCTGATAATGTAGGTGCCATATAAAATAAAAAATACACAGTATGATTAAAAATATAATAAATTGTACAGAAAAAAATACATTTATTATGAAAAAGATATGAAAAATCCACCTCATTGCAAATTGTGATAACTTAAGATGAAACCATGAGATTGATCAAGAGCAATGACTCCCAACAAAATTAATCCTAGTCGATTTTTAGTTTTTTATAAGTTTTAAAATGAGGTTAGACATACTTTAAAAATAAAATATATTTTTTTGGTTAATAATTGAAAGAAATGGATTATTTTCAAATTGTTCACGGGATACATTTTTCTCTTGCATTGCGCATGATTTGTTTTTCGCCTTACATTAACACATTTATCTCCATTTTTTTATTCCCCCCCCTATAGCTTTTAATTTTAAAGCTGCTATGTAACTTAAATGTTTTTGTTTCCATATGACAATATTCTAATTTGAATATTTTCAAAACAAAACGGCTCACAAAACAAAATGCAAAATGTTATTAGCAAATAGTAACTATAATATATTCAAGGAACCAAATTCATACTTGAACATATTTCGATAAATCTGTTTATAATTGCATTAAATCAGTCTTGTCATGGCTCCAAATGTTATTTACTTTATGAAACATAAAGGGCATTTCTTCTAAAACTTACAAGAAAGTTTTTGTAATGAAAAAATGTTTTTTATCAGAATATCTGTACTGGTGTATGAAACTTTTTTTAACATATAATCTGCATTTTATATACAGAAAAATATGGTATTAATAATGCATCTTTGTGTGTTATTAATGTGTTTTTGTGTTTTATTTCAAATAGCTTTATATATTTATAAAATGTGTATAAAGTATTTCTATTAACCACAGCTATGTTCTGAATATTTTCAACTCATGATTGTTTCGTTCAGCTATTTCTGCCGTGATATATTACCATCACATTATTTTATGCATGTATATGTTAAGATAGAGTTTTCACTTTTATTTTCAACAGAAGTTTTATTTTATTTGAATTATTTTCTTTCGTAGGTTATGAATTGTCCAAAAAAGAACATGTTGTAGGCTCACCTGAAAAGCCTCTATCAGATTTGGGTAAATTGAGTTATCGAAGTTATTGGTCTTGGGTGATTTTGGAAATTTTGAAGAATTACAGAGGTGCTCTGTCTGTTAGGGAATTAAGGTAGGAAAGTTATGTATTTTTTGTACCATTGTGTTTTCTATCATTTATTATGTAAAGTTAGATAATGATTAATTTTTTTTTTGATTAATTTCAATGTATACAGAAGATTTATGATTGCTTTGTTGCATTTATACCTCAATGTAAATTATTATAATTTTATTAAAATATTACTAATAGTATCAAGATAATACTGTTAGAACTGTATAATCTTGATTGATTATGAATTTATAGTCTAATTGTAATTTGTGCACTGTAAATAACTTTATGTCTTCTACAATTCAAAATTCTGAAAAAGCATAGGTTGACACTATTTAGAAAGTTAATTGTCTATTTTCTTACTCTGATATTTATAATTTGAGACTTCAAAGGTCTGATGGATAGAAAAATTATTTTTAGTCATTTCTTAACCTAATTATTACTATCATTTTATAATACTGTAAATACATAAGAATTCACAAATTCTACTGTCTCTCTATACAAGCACAAAATACACAGAACATAAGGATTATTAGTGCTGGGTTTAGACTCATCCAAAAAAATTTATCTCAAATGATTTTTTAAATTTCTTTTGAAAATATTAATATTTGAAGTGGTTTTAACCAGTTAAAAAGCAATCAAGATTGAAATTTTAAATGTTTTAGTTAGATAAAAGAACCTGTTGTCACTAATTAAAATTGCTTGTTATCAAGATAAATCTTTTATTGAACTTTGCATTGTCAAAGATTTGATTGCCAAATTAATGTATGTTTCTAAGTAGAGGAAATTTCTCAACATATTCTTTACAAATGCTACGACTTTTTTCTGTGTATAGTTTTTTCCACATACAGTTTGTTTGCCTCCATTTGCATTTGACAGAACTTTAAAATTTTGGATATTCCTATTGAATGTGTACTACATATTGCTTCAGCTATTATTCTTTCACTTCCTTTTAGTGATACTATGAATGTTTGGTCCTAATAATGTGCTCTTTCTGAACTGCTCTCACATAAATATATCTCTCCCGGTGCAGCTTGTCCTTTTTGGACCTTGCCCTATAAAACACAACCAACTAACTAATCTCTCCCTTAAATGTGAAGAAAAGAATGTTAACTCAGATATTTATCTTGTTCTTTGACGATCATAAAAAATAATGAAGTATTTGGTAGCTTTGAAACTTCACCCATTTAATATTATATGCAAAAATACCTAATTATTATTTTATTAAATA
The DNA here is from genome assembly GCA_026290005.1 of Latrodectus geometricus. Classification (NCBI taxonomy): domain Eukaryota; kingdom Metazoa; phylum Arthropoda; class Arachnida; order Araneae; family Theridiidae; genus Latrodectus; species Latrodectus geometricus. The sequence continues at coordinate 63,425 of JAPDSC010142416.1, forward strand.
ATAACTTATTTCGTTTTATTAGTTAAATTAGAAGTTAATTTATGACACAGAATTTAATATTTCTTAAAATAAAAATTTATTTTTGCTTCTAATATATTTTTTTAGCTTTATTTTGATAATTAATTTTTAAACTAATATACACTACTGGCCATTAAAATTGCTACACCAAGAAGGTGACATGCTACAGTCTATACGAAAGGTAGAAGGTGTTGTGATATGCAAATGATTAGCTTTTCATTTGCATATGACGTCTTCTTTTCAGATGAATCCCGGTTCTGTGTACAGCATCAAGATGGTCGCATCCGTGTTTGGCAGCATCGTGATGAACGCACACTGGCAGCGTGCTTTCGTCATCGTCATACTGGCCCATCTCCTAGCGTGATGGTATGGGGTGCCATTGGATACACGTCTCAGTCACCTCTTGTTCGCATTGATGGTGCTTTGAACAGTGCACGTTACATTTCTGGTGTGTTACGACCTGTGGCTCTAACCTTTATTCGAGCCCTGGAAAACCCTACGTTTCAGCAGGTTGTTGTTGTTGTTGGGTTGGGTTTTATGGCGCAAGGTCCAAAATTGGACAAGCTGCGCCATACGTTTCAGCAGGATAATACCCGACCGCATGTTGCCAGTATTGTACGGACCTTCCTTAATACGGAACATGTTTGGCTGTTGCCATGGTCAGCACGTTCTCCAGATCTTTCACCAATAGAAAACGTCTGGTCAATGGTTGCCGAGCGACTGGCTCGTCATCAAATGCCAGTCACTACGGTTGATGAACTGTGGCATCGTGTCGAAGCTGCATGGGCATCTGTACCTGTACATGCAATCCAATCTCTGTTTGACTGAATGCCCAGGCGTATAACTGCTGTTATTACTGCCAGAGGTGGTAGTTCTGGGTACTGATTTCTGAGGATCTATCCAGCCAAATGTTTTGAAAATTTAATCACTTGTTATTTCTAGTATAATATATTTGTCCAATAAATATCATTTTGATATCTGCATTTCTTCCTGGTGTAGCAATTTTAATGGCCAGTAGTGTATAATGTTTTTATAAAGTTTAAAAAAATTCTAAATTGTGTTCATAATAATATTAGTTATTAAGAAGTGAAAAATATTTCTCTGGTTTATTGTTATCCTTTCTTCTCTATTTTCATCTTTAATAAAATAAAATATTATTTAATAAAAGTAATTAGATTTATCTATCTATTTTCTTTTATTAAAGGTAATAAAATTCAAGAAATGTATTTTCTAATATCAATATTTTGAAAACATTAAAAAATTTAGTTGGTTTATTAAAAATTTAATTTGTAAAATGTTTGTAATTTCATGTAACTAGAATTTTGTTATTTTATAGAATCTGTACATGTGAAGAAAATTTAATTTGAAATTTATATTTTAATGAAAGAATGTTATCACAGATTCAGTCATTTTAATATGTTCAACAAAAAACTATCAAAAATATACAATAATAAATTTCCCTAGTAAAGCTCTTTCTGAACATTTCCAAAATTTTTTCATGTCTTAACAAATTTTTCCATTGAAAATGTGGAGAAATTTCTTTGAAATGATATGAACAATTAATATGTAATGCTTATGTGTACTAAAGCAAAGATACTTCTGTTACTATATCACTTTTGAGCTTAAAAAAGAGGAAAGACTATTGCAGTTGGAAAGATAATTGATTAAATAATTTATTGCAACCTGCTTAGTCATAAGTATCTTAACATTTTTTAGTATCTATATTCAAGCTGCAAATTACTTCTAATAAATATAATGCTTTCTATAAATTATATTTTGAATTTTATTTAATTGATGAAGTTAAAATTTTTCATTAGCATGATTATGGTGAAAAATTGCAAATTACTTTCTAGTTTTCTTTATTTCAATTCTACTTTATATTTCGAAATGTACTAAGAAGGAAAAACTTTGTTTTGGTAGTAAAAATTTTATTTAATCTTGGATTTCTATTTTGCATTAAAACATCTATAAATCTAAATATGCATTTTTGTTAAACTCATTAATTGAATTACAACTGTATTAATTGAATTTAATATCATTCTCAATGTTTATAAATTCATATTATAAGTTTTTATCAAAAAAACTTGAAATAATATAATTTTCTTTTTCATTTTTAGTCAGATGACTAGCATTACTCATTGTGATATAATCAATACTTTACAAAGTTTGAATATGGTTAAATACTGGAGAGGGCAACACATTATTTGTGTTACACCAAAACTTGTTGAGGAACAGTTGCACAAATTATACTGCAGAAGGCCTAAAATAACAGTAGATGTCAGTCTTTTGAAATGGGCTCCTCCTAAGAAGCAAATGAAACAATTAAAAAAGTGAACCATTAAGTAAGGGTTATTTAATTTACCTCATTTTTTAAGTCAATCAATCTTAATAATCATTTTTAATTTCTGATTTCTTTAGTAAAAAGCATCTTAATACTTTTCTAAAATGTTTGCCACTGATTGAGCAATTAAGATATGTGTAGTTTAAATTTGTTTGTTATTGTTATGACAGTAACTTTTTTTAGTTTTGTAATGGTTGCTTAAATTCATCTGTTTAATAATTTATTAAATAGCATTCTAATTTAAAATGGACAAAAAAATTTAATCTTCCAAACCGAAACTAATACCTTATTTGAATTCAATGCATCAAATTTTTACAAAATACACTCAGACTACTTAAATACCAAAATCACTCTTGATCAGTTTCATTATTAAAGTATTCATATAACATTGTAAATTGGTTTCCACCTGTTTCCTCATAACTTAGTTATGTTATCATCCTGAGAATTATTAGAGACGGCAAGTTGAATTTGGAAATGAATTTCCTTGCAATATATTTGTATGCAAATAAAAGTTAATGATTTTTTTATATATTTATAAAATATTTTTATTAGATTATATGAATATATATCTATTCAGATTGCTTAAATATTTTAAGTAATTTGTTTTTATGAAACATTTATATTTATTGAAATTATATTATTCTTGTAGTACTACTTACATAAGGCTTTGTATTTCTCATCTTTGTGCCCAAATACAGGGTGGCGCAGAGAAACGGGAAATTTTGAAATAACCATAATAAACCAACGAATATTCTACAAAACATATTAATGTTAAAAATGTGTTAGTCAAGAGTGGAAAAATACTTTTTAAAAATCACATCTGTTAAGTGTTGACCATTGCGCCTAACACATTCGTTCAATCGATTTTGAAGACTAAGCATTGTGCGACGCAATGTGTACTCCGGAATGTTGGCGATGTGTTCTTCGATCTGAGTCTTGAGGTCAATAAGATTTCTTGGCCTAGTCTGGTACACAACGCTCTTTAGATGTCCCCATAGAAAGAAGTCGCATACTGAGAGGTCTGGAGACCGAGGAGGCCAAGTGACGTTAGCGTTCCTTGAAATTATGCGCTCCCCAAACAAACGTCTCAATGCAGCCATTGACAGATTGGCAGTGTGTGAGGTGGCTCCATCCTGTTGAAACCAGGTTTGCTGAATTTCAATATCGGGAAAAGCATGAAGCCGTGGAGCAAAAAATGTCTCCAGCATATGAACGTAACGTTGAGATGGGACCGTTACAGTGGAACCATTTTCATCCTCAAAAGTACGGTCCAATCACCCCACGATCAGACACTGCACACCATACAGTAACTTTGGGGCTGTGTAACGGACGTTGGTGAAGTTCCGCGGGATTTTGTTGAGCCCAGTAACGCATGTTCTGCTTATTGACATGTCCATTTAAATGAAAGTGGGCCTCATCAGACATCCAAAGATTTTCAAGGAAGTTTGCGTCGTCATTGATTTTAGTCAGTAGCTGTTGACAAAAAGCTAAGCATAACTCACGGTCATTGGGTTTTAGAGCTTGAACAATCTGAAGCTTGTACGGATGAAAGTGCAGGCTGTGCAATATTCTTTGCACGCTCCAACGATTAAGTTGTAATGATGAGGCAATTTTCCGTACAGAACGACTCTGACTCCTTTCCTCTGCGACTTGCACTGCATCAACGTTTCCTGGGGTTCGCACACTCACTACACGCCCAGGAGGTTTCTTCTTTAAGGCCGAACCAGTCTCTTCAAAATTCCGAACCCATGTTAATATTGCATGTGAAGAAGGAACTCGGCCGCAGGGAGGAATATCATAATGGCACCGGAACTGTTGTTGTGCAGCTGTTCCACTGTCGCCATTTTTGTAGTACGCTTTCACATCGACTGCACGCCCCACTGATCCATCTCAACTGAATGTCCGTTACTACTTGACGTCATGACACCTGCCTCCCACTCCTACAAGACTTACAGGTGTACCAATGGCAACTTCAAAATTTCCCGTTTCTCTGCGCCACCCTGTATAAGAAATTTAAGTAGAAAATCAACAAATCTTGTAAATAAACTTTGGAAACTATTTACTAGGAATAAGAAAAGGTGACATAATTTTAAATATAAGAAGATTCATAAAATGGTGGTCTACTTAATTTATTTTTTAATTATTAATTGAAAATATATTGCTGGTTTCTATATTGCAATGCCTTATGAGTTAAAAGTTATTCAATTATTAGGTATGCTTTTTTCTATAAAGCCAACTGAGTTTTTAAATTAGTGATACTTTATAATATTAAAGAATATTTAAGTGCTGCAATATTTTAAAAATATTATTTACTTATATATTGTAAAATAATTTTTAAAAAGTTAGTTAGATTTTTTCTTATTCTATTAGCATTTTCTGTTTTGCAGTCATACCTAAAAATAAATATTCTGAAAAGTTAAATGTTGCCTCAACGATGACTTGCAACTCTAGCATAGTCATGGTTTGCTTTAGTCTGCTAAGTCTGTTTACATTCATAAATTTTAAAATCAAAATGATATGGAATCTTAAAATTAAAATATTTCCATTAGTAATTTATTTTCATATTTTTTAACTGTCTTAGTGTTGATTAAATATTATAATTATGTATTTTAAATTCAAACTTATACTATTTATAAAGTTTGGATTCAATAATTTATATGGTAAAAAAATGTGGAAAATCAATTAAATTTTATTTAATTATAATTCTAAACATTTGTCATGTGTAAAATCAAGTATAACAAATTATGCTAGTTCTTTGCAAAAATTATCATTGAAAAAAATATATTGGGAAACAAAATTTTAAGGAATTAAAATTAAGTATTATTTTTATGTTTACATTTTTTAAGATTTGGATGCAGTTTAGTATTTTGCATATTTTTTCAGAGTATGTATATAATTAGAGATTAACAAATTTTGAAAAAAATTAAGAATAATCAACAACTGTGTAAGTTATGGTTACTTTAAATGAAATGGTTTAAATGATATTGAAACTTCTTACTTTTATTGTTACTCTACTATTGTGTGATTTGTGATTGTTCAAGAAAAAAATTATATTTTTTAATGAAATAAATGAAAATAATTTATGTTTTTATGTAATATATATATATATATATATATATATATATATATATATATATATATA
>JAPDSC010142416.1:68935-121787 GCA_026290005.1 Latrodectus geometricus
ATATATATATATATATATATATATATATATATATATATATATATATATATATATTTTTCAGAATTTTGACTTTCATAAAGAAACATCATGCATCATCATGTGTAATATTCCAGCTTTATCTCATCTTTGTAATTTTAATTTTTAAATCATTGTGTATATTGTATCAATAAAATTAAAAGTTACTAGAAAATATTGTTTTGTAACATTTTTCAGTAAAATTTTGTATTAAGAAAATGCATTAATATTAAAATAAAATCTTGTTTAAGATTCTTTAGGATAAATTAATTTCAAAATCATTTAAGGTAATTATTAAATGTTAGACTCTTCAAAATTGTGTTTCTCCTTGGCAAAAATTAGATATAACTGTCAAACAAAAATAAATATGACCTACTAGTAGGGTTTCCCCCCCCCCCCTTATTTTCTGTTTTATTAATATCCTTTATGCAAGACAAACATTAAATTGCAAATTTTTTTTTAATCTTCGTTTTATAATTTTAATTCATATTCCTCTCCTTATTACTAATCTATTGAAAACATATAAGTAAAAATTATTAAATAATTTTTTAATTAAATCTCTGAATATTGTATATTAAAAATATCTTTTGATAACTTGAATACAGAATCAGTCAGATTTCTGTATACTTCAAAAACATTATAGAAATAAAGAAAATGTGTTCTAACTTTTAAGAAATTTTTTTTTACAAGAATTAAAAAAAATTTACACCAGCATTTAAATACAAATATTATTTTAATATTTTTGGCTGTATATTAGTGTTTGTTTGTGTCTATGAATACATAAACATAGAAAATACTGTTACATACATATGCATTTAATAATGCTATTAATATTTTTAGTAGTTTTACTGTATACAATTTCAGAAAATTATATTCTGTGATATTAAGTTATCATAAAAGTAAATTTGAATGTTAAATTTGTTTATTTTTTAAGCGTTTTTGCTTGATAATTGTTAAATGTATATATAGTTCAGATTCAAAATTTAATTTCTTTCATACAATATGTTTAAAACTTCTTGATCTAATAATCATCAGTAAACTTAATTTTGTTAAAAATATCTCTTTGTTCATAAAGTTTTGCATCTTTTATTTTTTTATTTTTCCATTTAAAGTTTCATCCATTATAATTTAAGACATTTAGTTTCCATTTTAAAATTCCACATATATTTTTTTAAGTAATGTTAGTTTCTATAAAGCTTTTACATTTAACGTGCATGCATATGCTTGTAAACATTGTATATATCAGTTATAAGTTTAAAACTTAAATCAAATATCAAAGTAAACAATCATCCGCTGAACTTAAGAAAACATCAGTAGTCGTTACTCACTACTAATTGATGACATGTCAGCATACTTGATTATTAAATATGTTGTTTATACAGAATGAGCTCAAAAGTGTTTATTCTTTTCATTTTTATTTATTTGACTAAGAATTTTATTTATTTCTAACTTGGAATTCAAATTTAAATAAGCCAAGTAAAATAAAAATTGTATACATTTTAATTTTATCATGTAATGAAATAAAAAATAAACAAAACTTCTTTAAAAACATAAGTGAAAGTTTATAAAAAACAGTGGTAAGTTGCGTAATTTATATATATATATATATAATTGCACTTGTGAAAGAGATTTGTTTTAGCGGAATTTTTTAAAAATTTGAGAATGATTTATGAGTTATAAGTTAATTATGTATTTGTATGCCATTTTTTTTAAAAAATTATTACGATGAGCCGATTTAAGAAATTAAACTTAATTAGTGATTGTCTTACATAACACATTCTTAAAAAAATTAATATAATTCGTAAATTATAAACAAATTGTATTTTCTACTGGAAATAATTCTTATTGCTTTCAGGATAAAAGAGAGATTGGAAGATTTCTTTAAAACTTTGTTACATGCCATTACAATTTTATAATTATATTATGCAATAAATAACATATTCAGATTATGATGAAATAAAAGACTAGTAGGGAAATAAACCTGTTTTGTATTCTTACTTTGAAATAGAACTGTGAATTTAGTAGCATTTTACTAACAATAATATATTATGTAATTTCAAATAATGTAACAATTATTCTAAGTTTCATCTCACTGGTATTATCATCAAACCTCTTGTTTGTTCATAAAGTTTTAAATCTCTTCCAAAAACACAGTGTATTGATGATTAAAATTTTGATATTTAACGTGATAAAATTATTCTCGAATTAGACCCAAGAATCCAATAGAATTACCCATCCAGTGTTCAATTAGTCATATTATTTACTAACTTGAAAAGTGGTATATATTTGTAAACTGAAATATTTATATTTTAAAAGATGATTTTATTAAGTAAAGAAATTGAAAAAAATTTGCTATAAAAATGGAAAGTATTCTAAATTTCTTAAATCAGTTCCAAGAAATTTACTAAATTTCTGAAAGAATATTTGATATTTCTAATATAACTAATTTAAAAGTTAATATTTACAAAGATTATCTTTAAATTTTAATTTTGGGATAAAAAAAAATTTTTTTTTTTACTCTGCTTAAAAACAATAACTTTAGTAACAGTATGATTTCTCTTTTTGAATAATATAAAAATGGAATTTAATAAGGTGCTGAAGAAAGCGTTTTATTATGTATTTTTCCTAAAAACTGAAGCATGTAAAATTTATTATCTGTAAATTGTATTCAAATGTATCCTTTATAACAACATAGAAAGAATGTCATTAACTCAAAAAATTTAGTATTGAAACAGTATGTATAGTAACGCACATTCATTTTTCTACATTAATACAATAAATTGCTGTTTTCTAAAATTATATTAATGCTGGGAGTATGACTTTTCTCACACACATTAATGTACTACTATATTTGGTGGAATAATTTTTCAAAATTCATTATTTAATTTTGTTTATTCAAAATTACCCAATGTTCATTAAATAAAGGGTCTACTTTACTTAAGATATTTTAAAATCCATAAACCTCTCTAGTTTTAGAATTGATTTCTTGATAGTTTAAAATATTTTATTCAATCCCTGACGCTATTAAATAAAATAGTGTTGCATTTCTTTATCTGTTAGAGTAAAAGCTTGAGAATTCTTCAGGTTTCATTAATTAAAAAATTTCTTGTTTCTTCCATTACTTGAGTATGACCAATAATTTATGAATTCTTTTGAGAAGTTAGAAGTTAGTTGTTGGAAGTACAAACTGCTAATGTCATTCATCTATTAAGCTATCTATTTTGTGATACTAGAACAAATTTCAAATATTATGTATTTAAATCGTAACGAATGAAACAAAAATTCGCTGTAGCTTTTCTGTAATAGTTAAAACTTGAAATATATAAATACAATATAATATAAAAAGAAAAGTAACATTTTTAACACTGAGATTTTTTTCATTTGTAGAAAAATGTATGAGGAGCATCTTGAAGATAAAAAAATTAATTTATTCTTGTGAAATAGTACTATATATATATATATATATATATATATATATATATATATATATATATATATATATAGTACTATTTCACAAGAATACATGTATATGTGTGTGTGTGTTTCCATGCACGCACTATATACTGTATTTTTTGTACATGAAACTTGAATCATGCATATAGTACTATTTTATATAATAATCATAAAAGTAGAAAATTATAAAGATTTGAACTGCTAAAATTGCTATGTAGTAGAAAATTTCAATATATATAGAATATGATATGCATAAAAAAAGTTCTGGATTTGAATTTTCCAGTTCCAGATGAGAAATTAAATAAGTGCAACTAGTGTCTTCAGTATATAATTTTTTAATTATAAGATCTGGATGTAAAATTTCTCGGGTGAAATAAAAGTTACATTTATGTTAAATTATAGATTACAACAGCAATTATACAAATTTAACTTGTGTATTTTTTTAATTATACATGATGTAATTATAGACACAAAAATGTAAAATTTCTCAAATGTCCCTCTCCCATTGCTTTATAAACATTGTTGACTAACTGTGAATACATTTGAATTTTACTTTTCTTTTTGAGTTGCTATTTTTTGTAAGTTTTTGTCTTGTTATGTTAGACGTATTTAAAATAAAATTTTAAACTTTTTAAATTTAATTTACACTAGAAGGTGTATGTTGTTTATTATAAAATTAATTCAAATCATTTATCATATTTATGCCAATTACTATATTTTTTTCTATTCAACAAATTAATTTAAAAAAGAATGATTTACTATTCCATGAAAATTTGACCTGGTAGATTTTATTTGTGTTTCTATATACACACAATGGATCATTTTAATATTTCTATCGTTCAATGTTTATTATCAAGTGTTTAGTACATACATAATGATCTCAACATCATGCAAAACTTAATTTTATGTAATATATGACTATCTTTGTTTTGAGAGAAAATGCTTACCATCATAATAATTACTATTTATTTTTATGGTAAATTACTTCAAAATAGGTTCTCTTGCAATATGGTTTTTTAAAGAAAGTTTACTTGTATTTTCTTTTTGGAAAATTGTAGAATGATTCCGACACTATTTTTTATAGGTACCCATTTTTATTTCTTAACATTTTTATTTGCGGGTGATTTTTGTTTTCTTTTTTTAAGGCCCAAATATTAAGAAAACCCGAAAGAATTGAATGTTAACATGTTTCCTGTACAGCAGGGGTGGCCAAGACGTCGACTGGTAGACCGCGAAGACATTTTAGGTTATCCACGCGATCATCCCGATAACGACCTCGAATATTAACAATTTAATTTATGACTTATGACATAGAATCAATGAGTTATTTAAAATAAAAATTTACTACAGTCTACGCTTTAAAACTCAAAACCAACAATGCAAAGATTTACGATTTAAAACTTAAAACGGTCATGATGAGCGCGATTTAAACATTCAAAGAAACTAGAAAGGTGTGCATCTCAATTAAGAAAACATGAATTGAGAAACTTCAAATACATGGAGGAAGAGTGCATCTATAATCCAAACCGAGACTTCGAAGATTTCGGTTAATACTTGTTTTGTTTGAAGAATTTGAAAGAAGATTCGCTGACTTAATTAGGTTGAAAGAAATACTCAATTTTATGATATCCCTCCCCCTCCCATTTCATGAAAATGTTAACATTGATAGAGTATCTGAAAAAATAGGTTAATAGATATAACATAAGTCACGGTTGAAAAAGAAATTATTAAATTAAGATGTAATAATTTCTTAAATCCAGAGCATATTTAGCGATACGGAATTTTGGAAATTAATTTCTGAGGAAACGTTTCCAAATATTTACAAACTGATTTTGTATTTGAAATCATACTTTGGATGAGGTATCTTTGCGAATCTGCTTTTTCAATCATGTACAAAAAACAAACATTGATAGCATTTAACAAATGAACATTTAATTTCGTGTTTATGCATTGCAATAAGATCGTATCAACGACAAAATGATAAACTTGGCGCAGATATACAATGCCAAATTTCAACTAAGCGAAGTGAATACGATAGTCAGTTTCTGATACATGAATACTTTGATTATTTTCGTCAGTAAATTTTTATTTTGTAAATATTAAGTTTTATTTTTAGAAAAATTACATAATTTATCATTTTTTCTTGTTACCGAAAATAAATATGTACATTAATTTAGCTCTGCCATTGGTAGACCGCCTTCGATCCTTTAAATGTGGAGTAGACCCCGGATCCCAAACGTTTGGCCACCCCTGCTGTACAGTTTAATGAATGGATGTTGATTTCTAATTATAATATTTTATCTTTGTTTCAAGATAGTTTTTGCTTGATATGTTTTTTTTTTCGTACTGTAAAATAAAATTAAAATTCTTAATTTAATAAAATTAAATATTTATATGTAACTTTAATTATATCTTGCAATAGTATATTCTTTTTTACAACTCAATTTTCTAAATAAAAAAGATTTTGAAATATTGAAAAGAGAATTTGACTACATTTATCTGCTGCAGTTTTTCAAAACCAATTGTTTTGCTTATGTTAGAAAATATTTATAAGAATTAAAATATTGCTTGAAGCTCCCACGTAAGGGAATATTTAACGAGTTAATCAGTGAACTGTGTTTTTCTTGTGACACCATTTTTTTAAAAATGGATAACATTTTAAGAAGCATCCTGCTTGCTTTATCTTAATTTAATACTATTATTTGACTATATTATGAATAAAAAGATTCTTATGGAAAAGTAAAAAATATTTTTAGTAAGTAACGCAGATTTTGGGATTTTCATATATTTATTTCATTTCATTTATTATGAATGTGTGAACTTGACAAATAATTATAGACCTCTTTAGAATACATTTTTTGTTCTACTTTTTCTTTTATTAGAGGATATTAAAGTAATCTTATTTTATGGCAATCATTCAGATGCATTCAAGCTTTAATTATTAATGGTTTTCAGTCTTGTCTTGCGATGCACTTACTTGCATAATTATGTGTATTACATTTTCGCGATTTATCGTAATTCTTAAAAGCTAAGAGTATGGTAATTTATGTTTTATCTGCAAATGATTTCATACGTATAATAAAGTAGTCCTAAATGTAGTGACTTATAACGAAAAATACTGAAAAGTATTCATATATTTGCGAAATTTATGCAGTGTACATTGATGTAGTTAATATGTGTATAATTTTTTTACAAATAAAATTTTTGTTTGTTTAAATAAATCGAAGGAAGATCGAAAACGAATATTATGGTCTATTATTTATGCGAATAAAATCTTTATCCCATTTTCTTTTAAATGTTCCTTTATTTAATTGAAAACAGGAGCATAGAATGAAATTAAACTTTATTATTAATGCATTGTAACTGATAAAAATAGAGAAAAAAATATTTACTGCGTCGGATCCTTTATTTTTTTCATTATTCTCACAGTGCAATGTTTTTGAAAAATATTTACTTATTTTTTGCATTGTTAAAAAAGTTGTTTTTGCCCTTTTCAGCGAATGTGTTTTCGCCTTTCTTAATGTGTTACCAATCAGAAATACTTGAGAGCACGAATGCAAGGATCTCGATTTTGTAGTTTCGTAGCTCGAGAGTTTCTCAGCATTATACATCTCATTGGATATTTTTGTTAATCTATACATAACAATTTCATTACGACGTAAAACATCGTTTTGAGAAGTTAATTAAATTTTATAATTCTCTTTTATGGAGTCTAAACAGTAGAAATTTGTTTTCACGTTTAAATGGAAACTTTCAATTAAAAGTGTTTTTTTAATTCTTTAGGCGTTTAATTACTTCAGTAAAATGTTTTGTTTTTATTGCATTAATGAATCTTTTCAATTCATAATTAAAGGGGGTCTCCGAAATATTAGTATGCTTTTTCTTCTGATAAAATTTAAATGAAGTAAACATACAATAAGTCCTTGAGCTATAAATTCATTGATCCAAATATAAAGTTATTCTAGTGGTACGCAACGGAGTTAATTAATAAATAAAACTAATTTTTACTTTGACTTAAGTTATTAACCTCGTCCTATGCAACAAAATGTGATTTTTTTTTAATTTTATTTTTATTTTCAGAAAATTTAAAAATGTTAAATTATTAACGTATCATATAATTATTATTTTATAAGAAATACCTTTAAATATGTATTTCTTGTGTTTGTAATTTTGAATCATTAAAAAAATTAATAATTGAGAGAAAGTATAACTTTCTGTGTTTTTTTAAGCTTCATAGAAAATGCAACTCAAACAAATATTATTTAAAAATTTCTTATTCATTTAAATTGTATAAAAAAATTGTATTTAATTTGATTGTGTTTTTATTTATGATTTAATTGAGGAAATTTTATTTTCTGTTTGAATTAAAATTAAGTTCCTTATTTGCTGTAATCATTTTCATTTTATAGTTCCATTATTTCAACTCTTAGAATCAAAAGAATGAATCTTTCAAGTTGACATTTTTCCGTCTTCTTTTGAAACGATTGTTCTTATTCGTTTGGAAAGTCAACTTTCCTAATTTTTATACATTTTATTTATATTATATATATATATATATATATATATATATATATATATATATATATATAGTATAAAACGTAATTTTTTGCATGGAACAAGTGTTAATTTTTCTTGAACGATAATATTTAAAAATCATGGTTTGAAGGTATTTCTCGATTGGTATAAATTTTTAAGTAATTTTGCTAAGCTGGATAAGCATTTTTCCAGAAATTTTCCTTCCTGGAAAAGCGCGTATCAAACTTCTTCCCTTAATTTATTAAAGTTCATCAATTTTCATTATCTCAAACATGCCTGAAAATCTTCAAATGCCAACGATAATTTATACTTTATATTACAATTGCTGAATCACAAACATTCCAGCGATAAAAGTAAATCAGACATTTAATAAATTCCATATAAATAAGCCTAAATATCTCCATATTTTTTAAATATAAATAGTACATAAATACATAAATCTCAGTAATAATGAAAAATTTGAAAAATCTAAAATAAAGAAAACGAATGTCACTGTCACGCATGATAAACTATGAAAGACGAACATAGATTAGTTTTTAAATTTAATGTTCAAACTAAAGTAGCAGCTGTTCGAGAATCGATTTACTTAAAGGGAATTTTAACTGCATTATACTTATAATACCAAAACTTTAATACTCGTGGGTAAAAAAACTATTCTACTTTTATTAATTCTGAAACATTTAAATATATAATACTCCTTGATTAGAAGGGGGGGGGTATACTTTTAAAAAAGATATTTTACAAAAGCTATTTAAATATAAATTGTTGTTTCAACATAAAACTTAATTCAAATCTTAGATGTGACTCCCCATACTTGGGCTGCTGCCCCTAGAGGTATCATTTCACTTGGAGGACATTGCGATCATGACCTATTTAATGTGCCCCAACCGTCTTTACTGAATACAATGGATGTTTGATTTAGTTGGGATTCAAACTCACTATCTTCCGACAATGAACTTCTCTAACCAATCAGGCCTCAGCAGCAAAAGATATAAATAGTAACTTGAATATTGGAAATCGGAATAAGAAAATCTTGAGGAAAATTATATTTTAAATTCAAAACTTCGTATCTAAATTTTGTTTTTAACTGGAAATACAATTCTATTGAAAGTAAAATTTTGGTTCTTGTGAGTTTTCTGTGTTTTCCAAACCCCTAACTATTGAATATAAGCTTACGTTCTAGGAAAAGATTTTTCAGGAGGTACGTGGCAGACAATGAAGACCAGTTTAAAATTATCGATTACGTTGTATCAGATGTAAAAGTTATTTATTTTTAAGTAATTTATCGCGATAATTTTTTAATTAAATGAATTTAAAAAATTGCTCTGAATTTTTCGAAATAAGTAAGTATAAGCATTTTATATTCTTAAATCACTTTTGTTACTATAATGCAGACAAAAGCAAATTTCAAATTCTCTGTAATTAAAAAGTTGCTTGAAATTGTTTTAACATTGCAAAATATTTCAATCAGTTCTACTATATTTCTTAATTTATTCATTGTTATCTCCGATTTTTTGCATTTCTCTAAAACGAGTTTAATTCTAAAATTATATATATATGCATAACTGTATATTAAAAATCACTTAACTACACATTTCTTTTGTTTTATATTTGCATTCTTTAATTCAAATTACTAACATTAATATTTAGATATGTAAATCCCGCTTTGCTGAAGCGGAAGCGCTCAAACTTTCCAGTAACAGGATGAGTAGTGTGGGATTTAGATAACTTGACACATTTTATTCCACTCAGCTTATCTTGTTTTTTCTTCTGTTTTTTCCTTTTTATTTATTTATTTATTTTGTTTATCAAATGAAACCTTATTCTCATATATTTTTTTTTTTTAATCAGAATATGAACACTAAATTTTCCAATTCTAAGATAATCAAAGAATTCCAATTATGCTATTCAAAAAAGAGATTTATTTAAATATATATATAGATAGATAGATATTCAATTTAAATTTTTTATTTTTTATTTGGAATTTAAAAGCATTTTTTATAACTGAAAATTGTTTTCGAGTCAATTTTCTTTCTGAAGAATCTGGTTTTCTAAAAATATTTTTTAAGCATTTTTATACTTTATAATTATTAAACTTATTGATTGAATAATTTTCAATTTTAATGGCTGATTTTTTAGTTGTTATAGTAATTATGAAGGTTATCGGTTATAACTCTTTCCAAACTAATTGTAAAACAAATTTTTCTTTAAAACAATTAAGCATAAGATATCAATTACTATTATTAATAAAACTATAGTTAGATATTAATCGAACAATTTATTATAGTTATTTTAAATTAATTAAGCAATTTTGAACAAATTCTGAATCTACCATGAAAGGAAAATATGTTAATAAAAAATAAAAGTATAAATATATTTAATGTAATTTATTAAATTAGTGGATATTTTAAATATTTAAAAATAGTATGCGCAACCTTAGTAAACAAAAAATAAAAGAAAAAAAATAATTATTATTTTTCGTATACATCTATAAAATGGTTCCTTGAACTTTTGGGAAGGTATGTTTATTTGTTAAGTGAAACATTTCTCCCTATTTTATAAAATAATTTGACTGATGCAACATAAAGAATCTTCCTCCGAGACACATGCGGCTTATACACAGTAACATCAAAATTCTTTCCCAGATTATTCTGGAACTTCTTGAATTTCACATATTCCACATTGTAGATTGGACGAGGCGAATCCGTAAAATAATCTACTCGCTTGTGTAACTTCAACTAGACTTTCGTCTCAGAGAAATAAAATCTTTTTTATTGTATGTGAAGCTGAGGATTTGATTAAAGTTTTTGTGGCGAGAATCACGCAATAAATACCAAGGGATCTTCTATTGGGGGCAAGAGAAATTCATTCACTGGTGTGAACAGTGTATCAACATGTGTGGCGGCAACACACACTTTGACCATTTGTTGCGCTTTTTTCAGAACAATTAATAAGTTGGGTAACTTTTAGCATTTTTCGAAAAGTAATTTATTTTCACACAATAAATAGTATCCATCATTGGATATTTATTACAAATAGAAGGAGTTAAAAAATAGGATTAAGCCCGAACGAATGTAAGCAAAAAAAAAAAAAAAAAAATGGCTAGTCTAGAATAGAATAAGAAAATTATTATTGATAGGATGCCTATACGTCTGTCAAGATAAATGCTTGAGAGTTTTTCAAATCTTACCTTGCGACACAGGAATACAACCTACTAACATCTGGAAGTCCTCCTGGAATAGAATTCATGCAGTTAATATTAAATAAGTCTTACAACAGCATTCAGCTGTTTCTCTGTCTATTATACTGTATCAACATTTAATTAAGATATTTTAATAATTTTGCAAGCTTTATAATATGTTATACTATAAACCTTCGCATAGATTTCACAATAAAGCTTCCTTTATTTGGAGAAAAGTGATTTCATTTCAGCTTTTAGTCATGGAAAGATGACTTATAATAAGATAAAAATTTCTTTTTCGAAGTTCCACCAATTTTATTATAATGTAATATTAAGACTCAATATAATTCTTTAAAAATGTTAATCAATTTTCTTAAAATATTTAACATTTTATGAAAAATGTTTTTAATTAAAAAGTTATCTTCCTTCTAATTTTACTTTTTCGTAAAGGTAAATACATTTATGGTTTCTAATCTATGCAATGAAAGACTGCATTCAAACATCACTTATATTGTACAAATATTCTCATATAATAGACTTTAATGAAACTCAACTAGTAGGACAATTTTTTGCTTGAATATCGTACATCTTGAGATGTTCTTAACACACACAAGTTTGACATTTCATTCTACAATATTTGCAAGTAAAAAAAGCTTTCGGAATCTATCTGCAATAGTATGGTAATATATAAAATTTTTGACGTCTGTATCTATTATGTTTTTAATATAAATAGTGGAGAACATGAAATACATTGTAACTGTTCTTCTGAAACATGACCACTAAATTTTTTGTTTCATTACTGAGTTTCTGAGTTGTTAAGATTTAAATATCATTCTTTAAGAAGATAATTAAATGTTCTAACTTCAAGGAAGTTATCAGATGTTGATGTTTTATTTAATCAATGGTTCTCCAATTCTCTGCGATTTTCTTTGTCCATAATTTACTTACGGCATAAGCAAAAATGTTCATTTAGTTACCAAATTTATTAGAAACAAATTTTGAATTCAGCTTATAATTTCAGGAATTATATTTATAAGTGGACTTTAATGAAGTTTGTAAAGTCAAATTGCTTACAATTGACTAATCAATACATTACATAATTTCTGTGGATAGTTTTAAAAAATTTTAGGCAAAAATTTAAAAATTCAATCAAATATTATAATTATATCAATTACATTCTAACTTTTTTTTTTTTTTTAAGTTTGTAAATAACTGCCACACCATTTTAAAAATTATTCTTCTTATAATTACATTTTTCTCTGCATGTTTTTATATTCTATTGAACAAAATATTGAATCCGTATTCATGTATAGCTTTTTACATAATATAAAAAAACATTGTGGTACTCTTAGCCTTAAAATAAGCCTACGCAGACTAACATATTTCAAAATCAAAAATACAAATAGCCTATTCCCTCTTTAAATTTTTTAAGCTCATTTACATTTAATAAATAACTGAATATTTTACAATATATTTCAATAAATGTCAGTTAATGAAGAAAGAAAATCAAGCTAGCAAACATTTTGAAATTGTAATTAAATTTGGAAAAGCAGTAATTGGATATTAGTAATCCTGATAAATAACATTCTATCACTTTGTGGAATTAGGCATTTAACACGTTTAAAGCGATGCAGCGGAATAAGGTTTCACAATCAATTACTTTATTATCGATTAACGCATAAAGAATTCGGATCATGTTCCATCCACAAGTAATTAACTGTATACATATAAAGAAACGATAAATCATTGAATTATATAAAACACACATACATTATAATCATTGGCAAGGACTTTTAGCAAATTATATTTTATGAAACCATTTTATTATACGATTAATTTAATATATATCCAAGGTCATAAAATTAATTTTATTTACAATTTAAAGTATATTATTTAACATATATTAAACTTCTAAAAGGTAAAGAAATTCTTATTACATAATTGCTGTTAAATTAATCAATATTACATTTGGAATTTTACAAAATGTTAACATTAAATAATCTGCTCTTACGATATAAACTTTTGGCGATACATCGGAACAGATCATGATAAATTCAGCGATTTAATTAAATCGGTCCGTCTAATTAAATCGGTAATGTGTGTATGTGTCAAGAAGATTTATTCCGTAATATAGCAACAAGTTTGTTTTAGAAAAAACGATTATAATTTCTTAAATTTGCTCAAATTACATTAGTTTTCTATTAAAATAAAATATTTTCAAAGTTGTTAATCTTTCATAAATAGCATCAGCGATATTTAGTAACATTATAATTACTTGAAGTTCAAAAGTAAAAAGAGTAAACTGTGTCAGAAATAGATAAAATTTTACGATTACGTATTTTATGATTTTTCATGATGGAACCATTTTGTAATCTTTTGATATTTCCTGTTAAATGAACTTGCCTTTAGGCTAAAAGATGTTCGTCTTTGAAGAATCCGCTTTTTTTGAATAAATAAATTATTTATTTTTGATATCAGTCTTAACCGCAATCGGACTACTGAAACTTTTCTCTCCTATTTTACTCGTGTGAATGTTTAATAAACTTTTAATGACTAATAAATTTTTCACTGTCTCATTTTTTTATTTTTTTGCTTAAAAAATTAGTTTAAATATTTTAAATTTCATTTCAAAAATTAGGTTAAAATATTTTAAGGTGTTAGATTAAGTAAAAATATATAGATAAAATTAAGTAAACGAGAATATTTTAAGTTGCTAAGCCCGTACCTGAATAGACACGCGTTTAACACCTTAAAATATGTCGATTAAAACGAACAGAAGTAGCCATGAAAAGACTGAATGAAAATAAAATGAATGTGATTCATTTCTAAAACAATCATTATTATCATCATGTCAAAACAACATTTTTTTCTACAGTCAAAATATACATACAGAAAAATGTAAGTACACTGACTAATCGCTTATATATTTTTAAAGTGTATTCAAAGTATTATCTATGATAAATTTGAGTAAATAAAATTCAATTTATACATTTTTTGTTACTGAGAAGCGTCATTTCATTTGTTTTCACTATTCGCGATTGATAGCTTTTCAAAGAATATCTTAAAAACACAAGCAACAGATATTTCGAAATCTGTTTTTTCATTATTTAGACTGATCTAATGTTTGGTGCCACGTCTTTTAAAAAATGATAAATGAATGTGATGCAATATCTTCTTTCCTATATTTCCAAAATTTGCACAGAGGAATATAATAGCTAAACTTTGTTATAAGAAATCTAAAATATTTTTATGCATAAATCACAATTGCTTTATACAACTAGTTCTTTTGTTAATCATTTTCCCCCTTTGATTGGTTTAATAATGAGGTTGTAAAAGTTTAGAAAAGAGAGTTTATGCGAAGTATTAAAAAATATAAAACTGAATAATGCACTATAATAAAATTCTTGCTATTTGTAAGTAAAAAATTACGTGTTATTGAAAAAAACAAGTTAAACGATAAACGCGCGCTTAATTGAAATAATTTAACAAAAAACTGGAAAAATTACTTTTAACATAAAAAAATGAAAAACGTATTATATAAGATTTTCCTGTATCGTTTTGAATAATAAAATTAAGCTCAACACAAAAGAGAAACTAGATAAAAGGCAGGAAAAGTTATTACTTAAGATCAAAAACAAGCATTAGAAAGAAACACATCTTTTATTAATAAAACTGAAAATTATCATCATCAATATAATAATTTAAAACGAATTACTTTAGATGAATAAAAATAGTAAATTTGCATTAAGGTAGTATGCTTCTGATTCCTAAATTTTCAATGAAAGTTCTGCATATTTTTTTGTTCTTTTGTATATTTTTTGACGAATGTAATAACAAAATTATTTTTATCTAAAGCTTTGTGGTTTGTGGTTTCCTATTAAAAGGTTTGTGATATATGACGCAAATGCGTTAATTGTGTCATATATCACAAATAATTGTGTCATATATGTATATATAATAACTTTTTATAAAATATCAGCCCTGCATAAGAAAAATTTAAAAGTTTATTTCCGTGAAATTAAACAACAAATAAATTAAAGGCACATAATTGTCATTAATAATTATAAATTACTCATACACGCATAGACGATAAACATCGAAAAATCTTATAATATAAAATATGTTCAAAAATAATTTTTTATCTTTTTTTTATGAAGAGAGTTGAGCTTTTGATTTAATTAATAATAAAATGTCTGATTTAAAATATGTCAGATGAATGAAAATAAAAATTAATTTTGAAAACATTAATTTTTATTTTTTAATTAATGCTCTTAAATTTTTTACATAAAAGTCAACTTAGGTTGATAATAATTGTATAGAGATATTTAAATGACAACTCTCATTTCAAAATAAATTAAAAACATAGAAACTTTAAATGGTTTATAAACAAAGTTAAATAGATTTTTTTTTTTTTTTTTTTTTTTTTTTTTTTTTTTTTTTTTAGAATAATGCCTACTTATATGAAAGTGGTGGGAAAATGAGATTAAATTAATTGACGAGATAAAAAGATAAACAAAACTTATTTCATATTGAGTAAAGAGTTTCAATTTGGAATTTGAAGATGAAATTGCAAACTGAATTATTTATTTCATTATATATTATTTGACTGAACTATTATTTCTCGGAATAAAGCATTCACACTATTTAGTATATATACATTAGTTTTGAAGTAATATTTTTAAATACAGATCAACTTATTAATATATTTTAAGAACCATCAAACAGATGTTTGAGAGCGACTTCAAATTTTAACCTTCAAGAAATAAAAGCTTTTCAAGCGAAGCAATTTTTCTTGTGAGATTTCTCACATTTTCTAAGGAAACTGTAGTCGTGTCATTTGCATAGTAGTATTGTATACTTCAATTTTTTTATTTATACATTCATATAATTTAAGTCTTAAAATAACAATTTAAAAAATTATTATTTACTATCCAATAAAAGTGTAAATAAAACTATATTTTAAATATTTTTAACGGAAAATTTT
Source organism: Latrodectus geometricus (assembly GCA_026290005.1). Lineage (NCBI taxonomy): Eukaryota > Metazoa > Arthropoda > Arachnida > Araneae > Theridiidae > Latrodectus > Latrodectus geometricus. The sequence continues at coordinate 85,105 of JAPDSC010142416.1, forward strand.
GAAGAATTCATATTAAAATACAAAATTTTAATAATTTTTAATTTGTTGTGTCCCAATTGAAACAATATCAAGTTTGGGAAATTTTAAAGTAGTTGTTATCTTTAAAAGAAAATTAAAATTTATAAAATTGTTATCGTTATGTCACTACTTACTATAATCATCCTAATCACTATTACTGATTGATTTAGAAAATTTATCAGATGCTAAATTATCATGTTAATAAAAATATCTATACATTTTTAAATTGTTTATTTATTCCTTTTATTATGGATTTTAAGGACCGAGAATTTGCTATGTTGTTAAACGATATTTAGATTTAATTAAATACATTGATTTGAAATTTAAAAAAAAAAACATTTAGATTGTTCTTGCCGATTTAAACTAACCATAAAATGAATGTTTTGTCTTGTATTTTTTATTTTGCTTTTTCTTCTGTTCTTTTGTTAAGGTGCTAATGTGACTCCAGTCAATGAAAGATAGCTTCTCAAACAGATGCTTTGGTCTTTACACATAAAAAAGTTTATTAAAAATAAAAATTTCTACAATATTTTTAATTTTGATTCTTAAAGAGTTTAAGCCACAGAAATCGAAAAGTCAATCTTTTCGATTTCTGTGGTTCAAAATGTTCAAAAGCTCAAAATGTTCTTCAAAGTATTGTTGAATTCAAATCGAACGAGTCATCAGATGGAAATGATGCAATTTTTTCAAAGCTTATCAGCTAGGGTTAAACCACCAGTGTAAACATGCACATTGCTGAAGTTCATTGGAAATCGCTTGAAAGCAGGGTTAGCTCTGCCTCGTCATCAATCAATGCTTTCCAAAAGCCGGAGAGCCTGGCAAGAAAACTGAAATTGTCAAAAACAAAAAAAAAATAGAGATTTCAGGAAATTTTAGAAACAATATTCGCTCCAAATTTGCTTTAAACGTTAATTAAAAGAGAAAACTTTTAAAATTTTAGTTCTAAATATTAATTAAAAGAGAAAACTTTTATTATTTTGAAAACATTTAAAAGAAATAAAAAGTGATTTAGCTATGATCTCAATTATAACGAAACAAACAACCACTTTATGGTTAAAAACTTTATGCAGTTTAATTATAGATATTTGTAATTTTACTAGGAATTTGATGCTGCAATTGAAAATGTATTTTAGATGGTTGAAATATGAAAGGCAAATAATGCAAGAGGGAATTTTATTTTTAATTTATCATTCTATCGCCGAATTTCAACTCATCATCAGGATTAAGTTTTCCAATTTAAAATAAAATAAAAAGATTTAGAACAATGATAATTTACTTAAGAATTTGGTTTAACTCATTGTTCAAAAATTTTTGGAACAAATCAAGAAATTGAATGAGTACGCACATTTATATTAAATAAATTTTTAAGTGAACTTATTTGTAATCATAATATATACATAATATATATATTATTGCCAAAAATTTCGTTTTTTCAAATCGGAATTCGTCTTAAAAAGTTAATCTTTTTGTGACAAAATGAAATTCAGAGTAGCAGAATATTACTAAATTAAAAAATAAAAATACCATTGACAATATTTGTATCTGATATTTGAATCATCTTAAGAGCATTAACAAGTAATTTTCAGCCCCATTTTCTTTATTTTAATCTTTATTCCCTACATTACAGTTTTTGATGATCTCTTCATTCATAATCTCCCATGTTCAGTTCCAAAATCAATAAAGGGAGCATCGTTCGTCATGGAAAAAAGATAATCATTGCGTATCATCATTTGACAGGTTATCCCTTACAGCGACTTGACTTACACTGAAAACTTAGCTGAAAGAATTAAAAACGAGAACTATTCGCAATTTATTTTGTGAAAATATTTAATTTAAAAATAAATAATTAAGTTCATTTAAGAATTAAATAAATCTTTTAAAATCAAATTTAGAAATTGATTTTTTTCAAAAAAAATTTTTTAATGATTTTTTTCATTTAGATGTTGTTACTAAGAAAACTTTTAATAATTAAGAAAAGAGTGGAAAAAGTAATTAATTATAAGTGGATTTATGATAATTTGTTAAATCTGAAAGTATGAATATACTTCATTTTAAAGTAGGTTAAGAAGGATTTAGTTACCAGGAATAAATGGTTTTGAAATAAAATTCAAAATTTTTTCGGAAGTTTAGAAAATGTTAAGTTTAAAGTTTTCAAAAATTTCCTACTCTTTTAAACTGTTTTATATTTTTCTCATTTAATATTTTATAATTTAATACTTTAAATTTATTAAATTTAATACATTTAATTAATTGTTTTTAAAGAGTTTTTTTTTTTTTTTTTTTTTTAGAACTTTATAAAATTATGAAAAAATTTTTTTTTATTTATTAATAAAGAAACTGATTTTGCTTTTCAAAGTGATTGATATTTCTACGTTTTTCGTAAATTTCCGGTGCAACTTATTAAATGAAATGAGTGTAAAATTATTTTCAGCATAGAAATTATTAGTTATTTTTATAACTATTTCCTCATACTAAATAAATAAATCCATACCATAAATTAAGGTATATTTTCAATAAAAAAAATAAAAATTCTCTGTATCATGCTTTAAAATTATAATATTTTTTTCACACTTCAAATATTATGATAAGAAAATAAGATGCTCTTATTAATTACAATTTTACCACGCATTCATTCGTCCTTATTTCAACTATTTGTTATAAAAAATAATATTTTATTAAAAAAAAATAGTCATAAGTAAGTAAAAAAGAAAATAAATTACTTTATCTTATTGAAGCACTAATCCAAAAGATTTAACGACAGTTTAATTTTTATATATTTTATATTTAAAAAAATATATATATGTATTTCTTCTTTGTTTCAACATATAGAAAACAACCATTTGGGGGATATTTTAAATGAATTTTATTAAAAATTTGAAAGTATAAAAAGCTCTCAAGGTAATTTCAATTTAATTTTTCAAATTTAATTTCAAACTACATATTTAAACTAGTATAAGTAAAACATTTGTATAAAAAAGTTTTCGTTTGTTAAGTTTTTTTTATTTTTTTTTTTTTTTTATTTTTTATTTTTTTTGCCAAGCAATTTTTTTTAATTTACTATAAACATGAAAATATAATTCCTTTTATATTTACATAGTATTTTTTATTTGTTATTTCATAATTATTCTTTCACTTTTTATAATTACCATACCTGTAATAAAATAACCTATAGTAACCTATTTTTGTAATTATTGCAATCGAATGCTCTACCACGAGCTCTACCTTTTAATGCAATTACAGTTGGCAACTAGTTCATATAATCTTCAATATATAACATCTGCCCCTTTTTCGAATTAGTGGTAAATCGGAAAAAAAAAGTGCTTGAGAGTAATAATGCAAAAGTAAATAATATAAAACATCAAAATTTGTAATCAAAAAGTAAAATAAGGAATTTGAAATTGATGAAATCATGTTGTTTAGTTGTTTGAAAATAAACAATTTACGTATTCATGGATTAAACAAAAAACGTTTCACCACTCTCAAAATATTATAAAAACAAACTGTGATATGAATATCACATTTTTTGGTCGCTGCGGGAAAACCGCATTTTTGTCAGATGGTTACTGGAATCCCCTCCACACACCATTTATCCAGGGAACGAAAACTATTTCAAAAGGTTTATGCAACCTTGAGAGAGTTGATTAATTTTGTCTTCTTTTTCTGGTGAATATTTCTTTCGTTGGTGGAAACATAAAGCATTCTTAGTTCTCGATAAATTTTATTGTCCTAGTAATGGCTATATGAGTAAAACATTAAAGTTTTAGCGTAAAGTTGAATCTTCAGCTAATTAGATTTGAATTGATCTATCGAAAGTTTCATTTCTTTTTCTTATATAAAGAAATTAAATATTTTCCCAGTGCATTACAAAGATGCGATTCAATACATTAACAATAAAGCTGAATATTTTTTCGTGTGATTTTATGTGAATATGTTGAAATATTTTAGAAAATGAAAGTGTTTTTCTTTTACTATGCTTAGACAATAATACTGGTAATTTGGTGAAAAGATATTTCTTTATCTAAATATAGGAAATGGATTCATCATGGCTTAGTAGTAGGAGAGTTCTCTTAATGAATGTTCCCGAATTTGATTCCAGACACTATTGAACAACAGAAAATGGGTCTTGTTTTTCTTTTAGCATACATATCAGTTGATGTAGGTTCTTGGGAATCTTTCAGGTTCTCATCTTTGCGATACTTGACTGTGATATTTGCACAGTCAAGTATCAACAGTCTTAGACCCTAAGGCTATCCCCTACGTAGAGTAAACGTTGATTAGTAAATTCTAATTGAGTGATTGTGAATCTGTTTGAATAGGTTGAATGAAGTTAAACATTTTGCTTAAATGATGCTTTCCTCAATTAAATGTCTTCACAAAAATTGTCACTATTTTTTTCTTATAAAAATGAAGCTAAAACTTTATTTAAAGTTTGTAATATAAGTTTTTTTCAAGAGATCAATGAAACATCTTCAAAAAAGTAATAGTTATTTTTTGCAATGTACCAGTAGTGTGATATGAATACTTTCTTGTTATTAATTATAGGCATATATTGTTTATTTATGTATAGTAAAATATAGCAAACATATCAATTGATATACATTTTTGCCCTTTAAAACATTACTGAGCAATAAAACTGTGTGTCAGTTTTCAAAACAAGCTGTAATAGGAAGAATACCGTTTTTCATCTTATTGTTACTTCGGGAAAATTGCACACGTTCGTTATCAGATGACTTCAAATTCTTATGCTATCTCATACATTATAAATATCTACCACTTTTGGATAAGAATAACGTCAAGATTATAATAATGAAAATGTAAATAATATATTAAAATTTATTATCAAGAGTAGAATATTCATTCATTCATTGTGAAGAAATCAGCAAGTAAATGTAAGCACAAATTTTAAGTAATTTATCAAAATACCTTATGATTAATTAACTAAAATCAGGTACACACAAGCACAATTGTTTATATTATATTGATTTGTATAATTAAAATATGGTACTAAAAACAGAAATTATATTTCTGTGAACAAAAACATATTTATTTCATATAGTCCTCTTTCAGTAAGTTCCATCAAAAGAGCATTTATGTTTCATTATGCACATAACATTGTTGATATTACTTCGTATCAAATACCATTATGCTAGTTTCAGAATTTGTTAAGTTTGAGTTGGTTTAAAATCAATTCAGACCTATCAAAAATTCAAAAAAAGGAATCTATGATAATTTTTACTATACAGTTAAACACAAAATAAATGTGTGAAGAATTAAGATGACAAGTAAATAAAAAGAAAAACTGATTCTGCAGTCTTGAAAAGGAATATTTAATGCAGAGAATATGAAAATATACTTAAACTGTACTTGAAAGAATTCAAATAAAAGTGTAAATATCAGCTAAAATAGGTTAGAAAATACCACTAGTAGCATAATTACTTGGATTTCCAAAGTAAAAAAATTTAAGAGAAATTATCCATGAATCATTGTTATATAAAAGAAGAAAAATCACTGATTGTGAATATTTAATAAAAAATTTTCAATTATTCACATATTCTTAGGCTCTTACTCTAACAAATCTGTATTAATTTCATTAAAATTATAAAATTTAATGTCTTTAAAGAAGTGTTAGATAATTTGACTAAAACTTTTTCACATATGACTAAATTTGTTTTACAAATTTAGTTATGACAGAATGTAGTGGATTAATTATTCTCTTATACTCTTAAAATTATAGTAGCAAAAGAGAAATATTTTAAGCAATTTTAAGTGCATAACAAAAATGTTAAATTAGTTAACTCAAAAGAATGCAAAATTTGTCTTTTTGTGATGCACAATATTTATAATTAAAATTAGTACACCGAGAAGACGATACATAACATATATGAAAAAGATGCTGTAACATGCAAATTAACTTTTCAATACATGCATATAAATAACATGGCGGTAGTGACTACTGCAATGTGTTTAAAAGAAGACATTGTGCAATAGATTTCTCATTCACAAATTACATTTAAATGCCAGTGTCGAGTGAAAAGTTGTTGTGATACCTCATGTAAGAAGATATGCTTACTAGTACGTTTCTGATTTTGACACAGGTTAAACTGCAGTTTATCGAAATTCCTTTAATCTTATCGCAGTATACAGACCAACTGCTCGAATTGATCACATATTCCATAATTGACTGAAGAATCTGAAATCGATGATCTCAGGATGTTCTTTCGGTATACCTTATTGGATCTCAGCAGTTCATATCAATTACATCCAAGAAGATAATTTTTACTGCTTCAATGGATCCCATATCTATGTCAAGAGCCCCAGTAAATAAATTATTTGAAAGAAAGCATGTATCTGCACCAACAGTTCTATAGCGTCTTCAGCAGCATGGACTTATGAGTTTTTGATAGATGTAACTTAGAATATTGTTTCTTAACCTTTCAATATTCACGTCCCAGTTTTCAATCATAATTTTCATCTCGCTCCCAGCATACAATAAAATGTACACAACGATAATGCATATTGAGTATTATGGATTATGTTATTAAATTATTTTTAACTAATTGACAAAAGAGTAAAAACGAGCCAACATTTTTTTTCAATAAATAGATGAAGGGAATGAAAGCGAAAAAAATTTAAATATTATTGAAATGAAAACCAAACAGGAAGATGACGTCAAAAGAATATGGAAGTAGATCGATCTGTTAATGAAAGTTAATCTAGAGCGTGTAAGCTAAATTTAGAAACTGTAAATATATTTTTCGAATTATTAAAGATATAAAACAAGCAAACAAAAGAAAAAAATTAAGAATAAATGTTTGTGAAAAAGAATCCACACAACCATACCGTCTGGAGCATGCGAAGAGCAAATATTTTTTCATAGGAAGAAAGAAAATGTTCTATAACGCAAGTTTTTTAGTTCCAGCAAGTCTCATTTGAGTCAAGCCTTTTATCGCTATCGAATCTATCTTAAATGAGTATGTTATATATATTTTCGTGTTAATTGCAATTCACCATATTAAGTATTCAAGACAGCAGATTTATGGATAAATTTTTAAGCGGAAGTGAAAGAGCATTAGACAGTCAAGCATCAGCAAGTACATAGACGAGTGTAGTTCCGAAAATAATTTCAAGAAAATATTCTCAAGAATGCTTAAATTTTGTGTTTACCAGTATTGATGTAGATGAAGAAGAAAATGCCCCTAGGTATCATTTGCTTTAAAATGTTGGCCCAGAGAATTCATTGAATTAAAATTAAAAAAATGATTTTTGCTTTTTATATGATTTTAAAGTTACTGTGTCTGTGAATTAAAAAGCTTTAATTACACCTTACAAACTTTCATATAAAATAGCTAGATGTAAAACAAATCTCTCGCCATTGGTGAAGAGCTTATTTGGCCAGCAGCAATTAAGATTGTAGAAACTTATTTAGAGATAATTTTTCAAAATAATTGCCGTCCATACAATTTTCAATTTGATACTGTTGCTCGTCGAATTGGCGATATAGCTGAAGATGTATACTGTCAGCTTTTCTCGAAGTTGCGTGATAAAGTATTTTCAATACAGCTTGATAAAACAACAAATAGTAATAAAGAGGCTCATTTAATTGCTTATGGTCAGTTTTGTGATAATAGGTCAGTAGTAAAACTACTTTTCTGCAAATCAATAGAATTTAAAACAACAGCACTCACATCATTTGCTATTTGAAATGATTTTATAAACGAGGCAAATTAATACAATGTAATTTTCCGGACATTAAACGAGTGCATATTTCAAAGCAATTTTTCCAAAGTATACAAGCACTTTTAAAACAAAAGTCGCCTCAGTGTGGTTGATTTACAGAGAAGTTTTGGCTTCAAAAAAATTAATCCTGGTCTGAATGTTGTGTTTATACGGTTGTAACCGTAGTAAATTATATAAAAATAAGACCCCTAAAATCGAGAATCTTTTCCACACTTTGTAAAGGCATTGGTTCAGTACATTCAGCGTTATTATTTTATAGCGAGGCAAGATTTTTATCACGTGGGAAATTTTTGCAACATGTTTATGATTTAAGAGAAGAAATCGTTATTTTCCTAAAAGAAGAAAAGAGACCGGAAGCCGAGAATTTTTGCAATTGCTTATTTGTTATGAAATTAAGCTACTTGGTCGACATATTCGAGAAATTAAATAACATGGATCTTCAACTCCAAGGTGAAAATACACATATGTTGGATGCGAGTAATGAAGCTAAATGCTTTTTGTAGAAAATGTGAATTGTGGAGAAGAATTTTAAAGCAAAAAAAAAAAAAAAAATCTAACAATGTTTGCAAATGTGGATGATTGTACTAAAACATGTAGAAGCTGTTTTTTGTAACCATTGAAAATCACTTAAGCATACTGGCAAAGAATTTTAAAAAGTATTTTCTTGCTGGCGATAAGCTGATAGCAAGTTACGAGTGGGTTAGGGATCCATTTTATAAAATTCTCGAAGGACTCTCAATTATTGAGGAAGAAAAATGTATAAACACGAAAAGTAGTGAAACCAAAAGATAATTTAGTAATAAATTATCTTTTGGTTTAAAAAAAAAGATAATTTATTACTAAATTTATTACAAAAGATAATTTAGTAATAAATCACGATTTGAGTTTTGAGTAGGAGTAGAAGAAAAGGCATTTCGCATTCTATTACCATTTTCAACATCCCAAATTTGTGAAATTAGATTTTTTGCTGTGGCTTCTTTGAAAACAAAATATAGATCTCTCGTTTAAGTATAAAAACAGAACTGAGAGTGGATATTTCCTCTAGTGTGCTCGTTTGCCCCTAATATTAAGCCTTCAATCGAAAAACTTTACTCTGAAAAACAAGCTCAAAGAAATCACAAATAATTATTAAATTTGTTTTTAATTTAGTATATTTTGTTTAAGTAAATTTTGATTTACTAAGTTGTTTTACTTTAATAATTGTAAATGTCGAAATGTATTTTGCTTTCTATGTGTATGTGTGTTTTCCTTTCAGTCATTTAATCAATTTTTTAAATAATATTTTCTTTTGGATATACTTTTCCCCCTCTAATGTGTTCGTTTATCTCTAGAGGGCGTGCCTTGCAGGTTGAGAACACGGACTTAGAAAACTCTTATAGCATATGAGCAGCTTGTTGAAAAACTTAATAAAAATAAAAAGAATAATCAATCTTAACAAAGGAGCAAATCTGTACGCAGCTTGCCTCATGCTATATTAAATAGACATATTGTATCTAAGAGGGGATTACAAAATACCATTTTTCATTAGTTACTGAAAATGAATTAAAATTTGAGTTCAGGTACAGCTCAGTGATATGCTGCCATTTCCTGCGTATAAATACATTACTGTTACTCCGAATCCAGTGCAAATGGCATGAGAATTTGTTTTATGACGTACAGAATGTTGAAATGGGCATTCCTGCTCAAGAATGACCCTAGTCAATTATTTAATCTCTTCTATTACCTTTGTCGAAGATTGTATTATCAGCAAAAGTAACAGTGATTTAGTAGTAGCTGGAGTATATATATCCGATGCAACATCAAGAGATGATTAAGATGGGGAGGTTGCTATTGAGTCCAACACGAAAAAAGACAGGATTGTGGACTTTTTGCATGAATTAGCAACGCGAAATGCTTTGATGTTTTATTAATGTTTCAGAATGGGCCATTATAAGAATGGATTAAATGTGATTCCACAGTGTGCTTACGAACGAAAATATGTATAGATATTTTCAACAAGGGGTGCACAAGGGGGTCTATTATTGGCAGAAGTTGGTTCCGGTGACATATGGTGCATAGTATCATACAACTGCTGCAGAAACTCAGGTGGATCTGGGTATTTCTTTTATTGCGAAGGCTGATTCATTTTGAATGGAAGAAGTTTGCGGATAGTCTCACAGTATTGTCAATCATCATTTCAGCGCACATACTTCCAAAGTCCTCTTTGGAAGCAATCCGAAGACCAAGGAGTACATGTGAAAGGTTCTCTTAATACTTCAGGCTGTCGTAATATTTCTATATTTGCTTCATGTAACGATTGAAATGCTCCAAGAAGTCGTTAAAGATTCAATTGTGTGAAGTTTGCAAATTGAACTAGTGACCAGAATTTTTTGCTTAGAGTTGAAAAAAGTGTGACCTATTTTTCATAATCCATAGTTATGATTGATAATATCCAGAATCTCGTAATTCAATTGTGGTGAAATTGGTGAGCCATTGTCTTACCAATTTCAATGATTACAGATTACAGAGATATTGTATACCTGAATTACTTTCGATCAACGGGAAAATTAGTCATTGCTTATAGAAACATTCATAGAGGGGTAAAGATCCAACAATGTCCAAGTGTATCAAGATGATTTGATTTTTGGCAGGCTATGTACGATCAGATTCAAAATGTAGCATCATTTGCAATAGATTGCCAGACGTAACACTTCAAAATAAATCTTTTTGACCCACGAATATGAGTTGAGTATAATTGTGCAAACTGAAGTCGATTTAAAGGGATTTCTGTGGCACGTACGTTGTGACTACCTAGTGAGCAGCCTCCCAGAAAATTTGGTGTTTCAACCATAGATGGAAATTTAATGATGATTCTCAACCATACAAAAGAATATGTAATGATCTCAATTTTATCAATTATCTGGGTATCAGGAATAGTTTCCGAATCTAATGGATCACAAACTGTTACAGCGATTCTTGGCAGTGCACCGATTATTACTAATATGATATTACTATTCATTATCGATTATTACTATACTCGATAATGACATATTTAATAAAGATGCTAAACTGTTCAATAAAATTCACATGTTGCATTTCTATAAAAAACTTAATCAGAATTTTTGTTAACAAAACATCAAATGTCGATAATTTATGTAAATATAAACATTTTGATCTAAGTAGTCATTTAAAGCGACGTATATAACGGCGAAAATTTTGAGCTGATGCAAATATTGAAAATAGCTTCCTATCACAAATAATATATATCTTTTTTGTAGAAAAAATTACATTTACTTATAACGTTTTTATGTGAATTACTGTAAAGTAGCTCAGATCAGCACTTTCAACCATTAGGAACAGCTTTTGACTGATAATTTGAAAATTTATGGTTACTCGGTTTCCAGAATCAGTTTTGCATTTTTTGAAAAGTGGTAGCCGTAGTATTGGTCTATTGGATTTTTTCATTAATCGTTCTTTTTGAATTTTGCAAAAAAGTTCGAGTCGTAATGGCATCAGGGGGAAAACTTTGATAGAAGTTCAGCATTGCGAAACGTCACTCAAGAAATTCAGAAATGACATGAACTTTTATTGGAAAAGATCGATGCGTGGAACAGTGATCTGACAGCCTAGAAACAATACCTATTTTTAAGATGACACATTTGGCTGGATTGAACTTAAGACTATACTGTTCAAGTCTGTCAAAAATAAGGCAGAGGTGTTTAACAAGCTACTTCTGGATGGTCAAAAATTTCAACAATTCATTAAAGTTTGGACCACAAAAATTCAAATCAGAAAAAATCTTTGAAAACTCTCCCTAAACATTCTTGCAGACTAAGAAGAAGACGAGTTCAAACAGGCCAAATACGTGGTTACTCTAGTTATGGAGACTTCTTCCTTGTTAACCGGTATCTGATGAAGAATGCGAGCCAAGTTAACAGTTTTAAAAATATTTTTCCCGAAATATAAATAAATTTTTTGCAGTCCTGGATATGCAGTTCAGAGTAATCAGATGCAGTAACAGCATTCACAGAAGAGTCAATCACAATTTGCTTTACGAACCTATGTGATGGATTTGCTTAAAGGCTTTTGGAAGACTTGTTATTTTTCGTAACATTAAATAGTTAAACTCTTGGCTACATGCTAACAGTCTATCTGGTGACAAACACCATGAATTGGAAAATATGGGATGTCAGTTAGTCACTTTTTGGAAACTAGACTCTGCCATCGAAAAAAAGGATATGGAATGGTAAGTTCGGGATATTCAGGAAGAAGATTATGAAATTTAGAATTACTTATTTAACATAGTATAATTAAGTTTACGGTGAGTTTTGAAGAAAAAAACTAACTCAACGGCGATAAGAGAATTTGGACGTCTATTAGACAATCTTATTCTACATCGAATAATAAAATTCGGTTATGAGGAAATTTTTTTTCATCAATAGTTAATCCTGTGTAGAGTATTGATGCTTATTAATATAAATTATTTATTAGAAAATATTTATTCATATATAACATAATCATCATAGAGTTAAATTCAGTATGAAATATCTGGGAATCATCTGAGCTACAAATCGCAAAACTAGAATTTACTTCCTCTGAAGCTTGGTGCTTTCCACTATTTGAAAGGAAAAATGGTGTAAAATCTTTATTACCCGATGACTCGGCATCTCTGCGATTAAAAAGCCAGGAAACTTATTTCTCTCCTTAACTGTAGATTGATGGAGTGAAATTAATTGCACTTCTCATGTATAATTGTGAGAGGATTACCACAGACTTGAGTCATGTTAATGAGAAATTAAAGAAAACATACAAAAATAGGTTGCTTATCTGCATTAATTATTAACAAACATGTGTGAAATTCACATTTTTTTAAATTTTAGAATGAAGTGTGAAGATGCATACATTGTAAAAAATGCGCTTATCCAAGTTTATGGACTGTGTTGTTTATGAATCATAGATTATAATATGATATTATTTTATCTATATTACATATTTGTAAGCAATTGCTTCCGAAATTGAACTTTTCTGCCATATCTAGCATATTTTAGTATTTATGAAGAAAAATTTTCATATAATATAACTTCTGTCCGAGATGGTTGATTCGGCATTATTTATCATCTGAGATATGGTACGGAATCAATAAATGGAAAATGTGAATTGTTATCCATTAACATCAAGACTAAAATTTTTATTTGCTTTTTCTTTTTAACTGATGGTGGCTAGAAGTCATTACCTCCTGTGCATGCATACATGGTGGATTTCAATTTAAATTACCTATCACTATATTGGAATAAAGTTTATAGCTATATTGTTGACCAAATTAAGAATTTCGATTCTTATCTTCATCAAGAGATCACTAAAATTTTATGTTGCAATAAAATTCATACCTCACCCCTAGTAGCAAAATCCTCAAGTAATGGCATCATCGATCAAATGCATTGACACTTTAAATCAATATTCAATCAATAAGGCACTTTTGCTTTATTGATTGAATGTTGATTTAAACTATATTGAACTAGCATATTGTGATACTAATATAATATATAATGTTGTACTAGCAATATATTGTGATACTTCAATGAAAGCCGTTCAAAAAAGATTTCCAGTAGAAGCACAAATAAGTGAATTGACATAAATTTCAAATAAAAAAAAATCCACCCGCATCTTTATATCATTAGTCAAACGTCTATTTTCTATAGTAAAATCTTTTCTAACATACGTTTTCATCCCAAAATGGAAAGGAGACACAGATTAACATAAATTGATCCACATTATTCTAATTTGAAGCAATCCAATAACATTATCTTGTTGATTAAAAAATAATTTAAAAAAGAAACTGTTACGCCTTAAGATAACTTTAGAAAAGGACAATAAAACAATACCACTGAATACTAAAGTACCAATGAAATATGATTACTTATGCATTTTTATATTTTTAAACCAGTTTGATATTTTCAAAAATAACTAGAAAATAATAATATTATATTTTGTTCCTGTACCAATAGCTGAAATTTCTTGCCAAATTTATTTTGGAATAAGTTATCATTTATTATGCAAATTATTTATGGTAAAAGTTTCATTTCAAAATAATTCCTTAGTTTCCCGCATACTGCAATAGTTTAAATATTGGAGAAAAATAAATTAAGTGTTCTTAATTATGAATAAACAATACTTTTTGGAGCAGCCTAAACTTTTTAATGGACTGATAAATGTTATAAATTTGAAGAAAAACAAGCTATAAGGAAAGAATGAAAATAAACAAGCTTTAAAATTTCAGTTTGATTGCATATTTGATAAGAGATATAATACAATAAAACTCATTTGAACTTGCTTATTCAATGGTCTAGTAAAATAGATTAACCACTTGAAAATACCTTAATATTTAATAATTTAATCCAATTTTATTCATGTTTATTAATAAAAATATTTTCAATTGTATTTTTTATTTAAAATAAAAATTTTCGAAAAGATTCCAATTAAAACTACTTTTTATTAATACTGATTCAATAATTTTCCTTTATATATATATAACACCACACACACTAGAGAACATTCACCAAATATTGTCTGCACAACTGCATTGAACTAACTTCATAATTATTTACGTATGAAGAAAAAAGGAGCACTTCAGAGCTATGTTTATAAATATACATAAAAAATGTTATAGGAGTTTTAACATTTGTAATAGGAAATTTAATGTGCCATTATTTTAAAATAAATTACTGAAGTTGAAAATTGATCAAAATTAAAAGTACAAATGAAAATGGAAAAAGTAAGACAAATAATTATACATACAAACCCTTGGGTTCATCATTTTCTGTATACCTAAGAAACAATAAAATTCCATACTTATAGTTTTAATATTAAATCATAAATTATTCTTAATGATATATATTAACTTCAATAAGAACAGCACATTATAATTGATAATAGAAATTTAACTTAAATTGTAAAAATTACCAAAATATTTTTTTCCATTCATCTCAAAAATTAAAATAGAAATATTAAATGAAATTCATTATTAAAAAATATTTGCAAATTTTAAATATTTCAAAGTGAAAACCTTTTAGTTTTTTCAGAGTACAGAAATGGATGTTAAACGGTACTTACGTATTAGCGTACCGCAGATAATTTTGCACCAAAACTAAAGTAGAATTATTTATTTTACTAATCATGTAAAGTTTTCTTATAATTAGAAAAAGAAATTTCTTTGAAATTTAATTGACTTAAAACCTGTAGTGACCGTAATACATAAGTACCATTTAAACTTATCTTCTTTGGAAGATATATTTCATCCAATTATACTTGAAATGAAATTAAAACTTGACAACAGTATTAAAACAAGTCCAATTATGGAAAAATTTTTATTTTATTAAGAACATTGTCTATCAACCATTTCTTGTCAAAAAAGACATTTCATAATTTGATTAATTTTCCAATCTTTTTTAACACAAATATCTATTTGTTTGTCACACAACTCATTTTTGGCATGTGAGAGGTAATTAAGTCTGGACCTTATGAACTTCCACACCACTACAAACTTTCACACACAAGATGATATGCAAACCAAACTGTTGAACCATAGGCCAGAGAACTACCATTTGGCTGCCAACTCAGTTAAATGCATATTGAGTCTACCTGAAGAGAATCAAGATTTTTTTTTTTACAAAGTAAATTCACAACTAGTCAGCTGATAAAGAATTTTTAAGAAAACAAGTAAAATTACCATGGTTAGCACAGCCTCCTCTCAATGGGACACAATACTGTATAAAGATAAGAAAAACATCACTTTATTTACTTTAACTGTATTATTAAAATTTCAAAATATTTATACTAATCAGTTTGCAAACTACTAATACTAAACTATTGGAAAATTATGCGTATATATGCATTCCTGAAAAATGTAATGGATATTATGAAATACATGTCACCTTTGTTATTTACTCAATCTTATTTTTTTTTATTTACTCTTTAAAGAACATAAATAGATTTTAACACCATATTATATTATTTTAAGGAAGGAGTTTTACATTTTTAAAATGTTAAACAAAAGTAAAAAGTTATTCAAAATTAAATAATTTTTATAAAATTTCTTTTCAAGATACATTACGAGCAAAACCTGAAATGTTGACAAATACTTACTTATTATATGTATACCAACAATATATAGGAAGAAAAGTATTTTTACCATTATACTAGTTTCGGGTAATAGGATTTTAATTAAATTGGAATTTATCTAGCAATTTAAAAATATTTATATCATTTAATGTGTTTTTAACAACTTGTACTTAAATATTTTTGACAAATACATAGTTTTTGGTATTTTGTATCTAAGTAACACCATCTTTGAAATGCCTTGCCTTTATTTCTTTGAGTAAAATATTTATAAATACAAGAATTTCATTCAGTCATTTTATCATGCTACATATTTAAATTAAATATGAACCTTTTTATTAAATATAGTTCAGATAAAAAATCAATTTGACAACATTAAAACCTTTTTGCTTTTAAAGAAATATACTTAATTACCTCTTATTACTTCACAAATATTAAATGTTGGAAAATGTTTATATATAAATTGATGAAAAAATATAAATGAAAACAATGAAAGTTTACAGCAAAAAATATGTACTTTATTTCATAAACATTTATTGCATTACAAATTATCAATTAGTAGAAAAATTCAATTCACATATAAATGCTATTAAATGTATTGAATTTTATAGAATATATTCTTTTAAAAAACTTGAAAATTTAAAATAGACCCTGAATTTAATTAGATTCATTTGGTCCACTTCTTACAAAAAGGAATGTAAGAAATACGAATACAATGTGAACATCAAAGAAAACAAAATGCACTGAGTGAGATAGGACACACAAGTAAGCAGTTGAATTAACATTACCTAGAAAATATTTATAAAACAGAAAATGATAAAAATAAAATGCTTTTCAGTGCTAATTTAATAATTAAACATTATAATTGGCTTAATTAAAACAGGAAATGAATAACATTTTATATAACATTCAGATTTATTATTAATCAAGAATAGTATGTAAAACAATTTTCACTCCACAAAGCTCATTACTACAAAATTTTAGATTTTCTCTATCAATTTCATGCAGTAAAGAAAATTCTGGATTTTCACATTTATTTAGAGCAACTATATTTTGAATCACATTAAGGAGTTACATTGATTTAAGTAAGAAGAAAGAATTTTTAATATGAATAAATCCATATTAATGAAAAATAGTCACACATATTAAACTTTTATTTAAAAGTCTACTTCATCATAAATTAACAGGTTAAGCTTTCCCATTTATAGATTATGATTTCAAAATTTTGTAGATTCCTAATTCTTTCTAAAATATCAAATTTGAAAAAGTCTACCTTAAATATTGGAAGATTATTATCACACAATTTACACAAGACTACATTTCCTATATAATGAATATACAGAAAAATTAATATCACATCACAATTTAGGATTTAAATTATAATTCTCAAAAATGGCACCATATAATACTTGTGAAATGATGATTGAGAAATAAATAAAATGTAAGCAGTAAAATAAATCAAGAAAGTTCTCAATTTTAAATTAACAGATTATAAAAATGATTCTAATTTGAATAAATAATAATAAATTGATCCCAGATACACAATTTTTTTAAACAAGAAAATTAAGCAATTATATTTTCTTCAATTAATTCAGAGATTTCACAGAAACACAAGGAATCAAATTAGATAACATAATTACAAATTTATGTAAATTTCTTAATTAGTTGGAAATTTTAAAAACAAACAAAAAATCTAATATTCTTAACTAAGCAATGATTATTGTGATAAGCTAAAGTTCCACAATAAATTACCCTGTGGCATTAAGATTCTGAAAAATTTCACATGTTTTCAAGCAAACTGTCAATACAAAAATATTATTAAGAACAATAAAAAAACAAGTGACCTGTATTTCTGTATAAGTACATTCCAAAGTGTCTAATTATCTATGACATCACAAACTACACTTTTCAAAATAAACAAAATATATAAACTATACATAAAAAGCTCTAAAGACTGCACAAGTTAAAAATAAAAGACCTGCATAACAGCTTTAGTTCTTAACAGCACTTGCTGGTAAGAAAGTAAAGAACTCTTAGATACATACAATAAGCATATTTTTTGGTGTTTCTAATAAGTATGCAACTATGTAGTTTTTGATAACATTCTACAATATAAAAATTTAAATTTAAGTCATAAAATGTTTTAAAAAAGATATCACATTATCCTATGCATTATGTTAATAGTTTTAACACACATTGTATGTTAAAAACCTTAGCACAGAACTAAAGTATGATATAAAAATCATAAAACTAAATATTTTCAAAAAATATTCTGGAATAACAATTACACTTTTTTTCCTGGTAATAATACGATATCAATAACTACACAAGTGCACTGAAAAATTCATTTAAATAGGTAACTGCAATACAACAGCTATCATAAAAAGAAATTTCCAGCAAATACAAAGGCACTTTTAAATGATACTCTCTTTAGATTGCATATTATTAAAAAAGTGTGGAATGCTGTGCATTTTCTTAAAAGTAACATATGTAAATGCAAAACAAAATATCCAAATTTTCCTTTACAAATGAACTGTACATTAACTACACCCATTTTATCAGTGAATAGAAATGTCTGTGCAATGACAATACTCTCAGAATTCTATTGACAGTAACACTCCTCTCAGATAACTCTGAGGAAAGCAATTACTTTATTATTCTCCTAATCTAAGTAACTTTAAAAAACAATAAATTTAGAAAAATCTTCACTTAAAAAGATAAAAATTAATTTTCTGAGTAGTGAGAAGTACTCAGGAAAATATATAATATATTAATCAAGCATAGGAATCTATTACTCCAAGATCCCTTCAGGAATAGATGTGGTGTAAGTTGGTGTTTCCAGTTCCTCATGCTTTTTCATCTTCGTACCTTGCTGTAGTTTGTAATGATTTATAATGTCCTGATCTGCTGGACATGATTGAGTGAAGGCATCCAACTGGTACATGCGTGCCATATAATACCAGAGATTACGCAAATCCTCAGGAATTTCGAAATCTGCAAAATACTTCCCAGCAATTCTGATGTGCTGTAAACGGGGCATGAGCTCACAATCAAAGCAGCACATGGTGTCACCTGTCAGAAATCGTCCCTCTTTCTTTTCCAGATGAGCATCTATATTCCTTAGTTGATTAAGCAAGGCCCTTTTCGACTGTTCGTCTCTCCTAGTCAGCATCAGTTTGAATTTGCTGTAGAGGTTTTCAATGACAGTCGCTGTATCCTTATCTTGAACAAAAAGATTGTGTCCACCTGGAACATTCTTCATAATATACCGCTCTATCTTCTCATTTTCTAGGACGTTTTGATCACGGTCAATAAGAATGGGTGGTGGGGTTGAGTCGAAATTTGAACGGAAATCGGGTGGAGGCTTCAACATATCCACAGTAGTCACCTTAAGAGAAATTGTCTTTAATTCAGCCAAAAGATACAAATCCATAAAATATTCTTGGCAAAAAAGACATGCACCTTTTCGACGCCCATCAATGGTAGAGGCCTTGATGATTAATTCTATTTCCGGGACTTCAAGTCCATCGCTATTTTGTTCTTTTATATCTTCAGCCATTTTGAACAAATCCACCGTAATTACAAGTATCTAAGCTAACCCCTCAGTTATCGAATAGATATGCAAAAAATTATTACGTATTACGTTATCTGTGGGTGTGGGAAGATTAAAAACTTTGAGTGGAATGATGTGTTGCCAGATGTTTCAAATGAAACTTCAAAAAATATGGGTCAAGGCTTAACATCACAAAAGTAAGGAAATCTGGCTAACAGTATTTTCCGGGTTCTTTGTCAATAGAACTGACTGTAGATGGCGCATACGTATATCACTGAGCCGAATTTAATTTTTCTTGCTATTACTGATATATAATATTATAAATGGCAACATCACTTCATGTAAACATTATGATTATGATGTTTTTGAATCAGAGATTTTGCCGTAAACGTGGTGTCTCTCTAAATTAGGAATTTTATTTTTTAAAAATGAGTATTGTACGCAATTTGATCGCATTTTCAAAAGATGCGGAATATCTTGCATATACTAGCCCAGATGGATGCTTAAAAATATGGGAAACATCTACTTGTATTTTAAAACAAGAATATACTCCAAGTTCCCATTTGTCGTCAACTTGTTCATCTATAGCATGGGGACCTAGCTCTGGCAATCATGTAAAAGTATTTGACATTTCGATAATTTTGAATCTATATTATTTCATAATAATTTTTAACTAAGTAAATTTTGCTGCTAAATTTTATTAATGTACAAAATGTATTTGTGAACAAAATTAAGATTTACAAATGTTAAAATTATTTAGAAACAATTAATCCCAAATTATTTTCCAAAAAGTAAAATTAAGATTTTATAATAAATTTCAAAGATTAGAATTGCAGTTTTCATAACACAAGTGAAGGAAAGAATAATTTAAATTAAAATAAAAACATTATAATTTAGTTTATTTATTTTACAAGTTTAAAAAATAAAGTTTTTAAAAATTTATGTTAATTATGCATGATAATTGATACGTTTGGAAATTATCTACCATCTTGGAAGATATTAAACTTTTTAAAATTCTAATTACATAGAAAAACAATAAATTGTAAATTGCATAAAATTTGCTTAAAGGATACAGTAAATTAAGGGAATACAAATTATATTTATTAAAATACGATGAAAAGAAGATTAAAAATAAATAAATCTTACTACACAAAAAATATAATAGACTCAAGAGAAAATGCTCTCGTAAATTTAATGTATTAAACTAAGAAAAAGAATGAATGATTAGATTTAAATGTGATGATGTGAAAAAATAATGGTATTTAATTTACATATATAAGTAAAAAGTGTCACATTTTATTCATGGATCAATATTTAATTCAATCAAATGAATATTCTGTAAGGTATAATTTAAATTAAAGTATGTTGAAAAACAGTAAGTCAATGAATTTAATTATAAGAAATTTAAGGTCTCGTGTTAAATTTAATGTTATATTGAAAAATATGTCTTATTTAATGTTTTAGTGCCAAAAACAAGTATAAAGATGATATTCATTTAAATCTAAATGTGTTTGATGTAAATTTTGTTGTTTTTTTACAAATAAAACACAATTTAATAATTTAGTAATAAAATTATTGTTTTCTAAATTAAGCATTAAACTACTAGTGATTAAGAAAATAAAAATATCTTAATCACTAGTAGTGTATTTTAATATTTGACTTTTAAATGCATCCTAGTGTTCAGATTAGGAAGCAAATTTCTTGATATAGTTTTTAAATGCTAATAGCATTTAATTAAATCCTATAAATGAAATAGATAAAATTCTACCATTGATAAAGTTTTAATGCCATTTTTTGTTTTCTCAGGAAACACTTAACATTACTTACCAGATGAAATTTAAAATCCAAAATTAATTCTCTATATTTCTTATTGTTCTCAATAATTCTTATTGTCTCAATATTTCTTATTGTTCCTTTTAAAAAAGATTTATAGCAAATTACTAGAACTTTACAAAAGGAAAATTTTTCTTAAAATTGAAAAATTGCCAATTTTATAATAAATTAACACTTAACATTGCTATCTAAAATGTTTATCATTTTTGATTTTTGTGTTAGCAGATAACATAAATTTATGGCAAGCTTACAACATTGAAATAAAATTTATCAAACATTTGATAACAGAGATATCTTTATTAAATGGTTTATAGATATAGCTATTCATTAACTTCATTCTATTTATTATTTTCAGAATACAAACAAATGATGATTTAATTACCATCAAATTTGGACTGTTAACAAATGAAAAATATATTTTACTATCCAAAGAAATTGTAATTTCAATAATACAAGTATTCAAAGATCATTAAAACTATTTTTATCAAAGATCATTGAATTGTTTTTTTATCATTTGAATTTGTGAGTAAAATAAAATAATTTTATTCTTAAATTCAACCAATTGTGATATATGGTTACTTATTATGTTATTTGAAATCTATAGCTACATGTAACAGTATGATTTAATAATGATAAATTTAGTAATTATTTACAATTGCTTAAATAAAAAAAATGAAATAATGTGCTTAGAAACAAGTATGTAATTAGTATCAAACATCTAAAGGGAATAACCAAACTTTGTATTTTCCTCTTCAGATATTTGATATTGATTTGAAGTTTTAAATAACTACAAATCTGATTTTTTCACTCAGATTAATATCTTATTTTGTTATCTATTGTAAATAATTGAAGAAATCTTGATACAATTTCTATTTTTTTTATTAATTGTTAATGAGACGAGCAATCTTCAAATTTACTTATCAATTTTTGCTTAAAAATTAAATAAAGTGTATGTCAAATTAAAAATTCTTTTAGTATTAATTCTTTCAAAGTCATTGGATTTGGAATATAAGTGGACAAAATATCCTCATCATGACTGACAATAACAATTTTTTTTTTTTCATTTTGTTATTTTCTTAATTGATCTATTCAAGTAGTAAAATCCTCCTTAAAAAATGTGTTTTGAGCAGTTTGCTTGAAATATTTCCTTTTAGTTTTAAACATTGTTATTTATTCAAAACAAAAAATTTTCTTATCTTTTGCCAAAACTTTTGAAATTGTGTAGAAGTATACAAAAGATGTTCATTTTCTACTAAATAGAATATTTTTATATTTAATGATCAGGAAGTGGAACTTTTTCAGACACTTTTTTTCATTTTGATGAATCAATATTGACATTTCTTGCAGTCGATTTTAATGTTTTGGTGGAAAATTTAATGCAAAAATTTCATCAGTGAATTGTTTATAAGCAAAACTTTAATAGAAAAACAGAAGGGTAAATTTTTTAAAATTATAAATCATTTTTATTACCAATGACAAAAATGTCACTTTGCATTATTCAGTGGTGCAAAACATTTCATGCTCAGGTTCTCAAACTCTGATATATATAATGAACCAATTAAATAAAGTGCAAAAACTTCTTTTTTACTTATTTAATACATCTAAAATAAATTTGTTAGAATATGATTCTATTTTAAATAATTTCATAATTCTGTAACAGAGTTTAAATCATTATAATGGACTGTATGATTACAAGATTGTATTGATAAGAATTTTGATCCTATTAAAGATAGAATGGATAGTTTTTATTTTAAATTAATCTGAAATAGACATAGTTACTATCACTTATGGAGAGTAATTTTGTTTTTACTACACTTTCATGATTCCACATCTTTTGAACATGGGTTTTCTGTGAACAAAAATTTGGTAGGAGAAAGTTTAAGTAATCAGTTGTAACTAAATGTATCATTGATGATCATATCCGAAACAGAGGAAATGTGAATAATATAATAATTACAAACTTAGTTTTGCTGCTGGTTCCAGGCAAAAGTATAAATTATATTTAGATAAGTTAAAACAGTAAAAAATGCAGCCAATAACAGAAGGAAAGAGAAAATCATGCTTCTTTTTGGAGAAATTATTCAAAAAGAAACATTTGAGTTATGGCATAAATGAAAAATCTAAAATAGAGTATGCACGCTGAAAAAGGTGATAAATTAACATTAATTGTAAAATCAAATACTAGTCGTTGTGGTGCTTTGGAGAAGCAACAGTTACAGTTATTCATTATTAATAATGAATTGAAAGCTATAGTGGAAAAAGATAGCATTTTCTAATAGCAATATTTTTCCTAAATAAACCAAGAAATGTGAAAATTTATTGAATAATTAAAGAAGTAGAAAAATCTAAAATATGGATATGAAAATGTATGGTTTTATAAGAGTTTAAAAGTAAACAGAAAAATTTGAACTGCTTTTATTAAATAATAATAGAAAAAAATCATCCTGGAAACATTATCAAATAATTGTATTTATTTTGTTTAAATAAATATATTTATTTGAAAAGTTGTTGTTATACACATCTCGAAATACTCAATAAATTAACAGCCAAGAATCTAATGAAGATGCTTAATAACTCTGAGATTACCCATTTTTTTATTGCAATTCATAATTCAATAATATAAGGAATATTAATTTTTATAATTATTCATTTCTATTGCTTACAAATATAATTCCAAAATGTTGCATGTATAGGTCTAGGAGAATTACCAGTAAAATAAAAGATTTAACATGCATATCAATACCTTCTGTATGAACTATGGAAATCTGTATGAACTCTGATAATCATATGTGAAATCAGCTTCTGATTTGAAATGTGTTTCCTTCCTAGTCATGAATGTAATTATTGCAGTGTGCACTTTTTGAAAATTCTTTTTTTGTTTCCTTATGTTAAAAAATATTGTAAAAGACCATTATTTGCTTGAAATGGCTGTTGTATTTAATTATGCATTACAAATAACTTTCTATATTTAATGCCTTCTATTCAATTGCTAAAATTAAGGGCAAGTACTATTTGAAGATTTTTTATAGATTAAAAAAAAGAAAATCTTTTTAGTTTTATTGTTAAAATCAAAATGTTTGCCATGTTAAATGAATCTCTAGGAAATAAGATAATTTTGTGTTAATTTTTGTTTTCATTGTAACATTTCATTTTAGTGCAAATAAATATTATGAAATTAAAATTCAATGCCACTAAAATTTTCTAAGCTTGGGCATTCAATATGTTATTAATAATTCTTATTCCTCATGGTTTTAAAAATAATTAAATGTATGATACTTTTTTATTAGTCATGTGATTTGATGATAAATTTTTAATGTTTGATGCCTATAATTTATTTAGAATTATAAATAGAAATTCTATTAACTTATAAAAAATTAAAGAAAAATGCTATACAGAATATTATATTATGATTACATTGAAACTCGTACAATAAATGAATTGATTTTTATCATGTTAATTGCAAATTATTGTAGTTTTAAATTATTGATTTTCAAAAACTAATTTTATAATTGTTATCCGGAAAATTATGATAGTTAAATTTGTTTATTGCATGAATGCTTTTAGTTAAATATATATTGTACTCCTTTGGTATTTAGATATTTATTATAATTTCAGAATCCATCGAAAAAGTTTAAAAAAAGGTTATCAGAGCAAATATTTGATATAGCTAATCTGCAATTAATTGCATTAGGAACAATGACAGGTGATATACTTCTGTATAGCTTTACAAATGCTGATCTTCACACATTACTAGTAAGTTTTATTAAGTAATACTCATTTTCATTTTGTAATTATTATAATTAAAACTGAATTTTTACTTTTATAATTTTTTTCTAGAATAATGGGCATACGAAAACAGTAAATGATGTTTGTTGGCATTCAAGTACATTATTTAGTTGTTCTGATGATCATCATATTATTATTTGGGACATTTTTTCAGGAAAAATAAAAAAGTGAGTTAAATTAAAATTAATTAAATTATTTCTGTTTAAAAGAGATATTCTTTTTTCTACATTCTTGAACAAAATATTCAGGTTATTTAAAATATTCATTTGCTAATATTTTCTATTTTAGAAAATGGAAGGCTAATAATGGACCTATTCATTCCATTTGTGTAATAAATGAAAGCAATATTATTACTGCTAGTAATTCTATTCAATTTTGGGATGTGAAACAAGAAACTGTCATTAAGGTAAAAAAAAAAAAAAAAAAAAAAAAAAAAAAAACCCTTGATATTGCATATGAATGCAAATATTTGCATTATTTTTCTTATTGTTCATAAATTATTTATTTAAGTCTCTCACTATGTTTATGCATATATTACATCTTTGTTTGTTTGTTTGTTTGTTTGTTTTGTTTGTTTGTTTGTTTGTTTGTTTGTTTGTTTGTTTGTTTGTTTGTGTGTGTGTGTGTGTGTGTGTGAGAGAGAGAGAGAGAGAGAGTTGCCAAGTTTATAATGAAGTTACCATTTCTTTGTAAAAAGCTTTGGATTATTAGATCCATGCTAAACATGTATCTATGACAGAATGTTTGTTGTAAAAATGAGCACTCATTTTTTCCCCCTAAAGGATTTTTTTCAAACCATTTGTAAAAGATATCATGAAGTATGAATTATCCAATTATATACCGATAATTTCTTGTTAATCAACATATTTGTTTCTGCAGTGAGTTAAATTTGAAAAATATAATATCAGAATTGCTTCCTATCATTATTCGCTTTTAAAAGTAACATTTTAATATTTATAAAAGTATAAATGAATGAAGTTTAAATCATGTGAAAAGTTAAATCCTTATTAATCTAACTTAGTTTTAATTAGTATTTGTTGCTAGATCGTCTTCCGAGAATTTAAAATTAATAGAAATTATCAAGCTTTGTACATTTAATTAAATTAAAATATTGTATATAAATTTATTTCTTTTTCTTATTTAGTTGCAGATTGTTTTTGTCCTTTATGAATCAGTTTAACAAAAAAAATATTTAGGGTGTTCCAAGAGAAACATATTTTAATTACGGAAATTTAAGTGTCATATTTTATCAATATACTTTATATAACAAAAAAGTTTTCTTAATTTTTATTTTTGATCTGTCATTTAGATTACTGTTTATAGAATTCTTATATGAATATCAAATTAAGAGAAATCTGAGCACAAATTTGTTAGATTTTTTAAAAAATCATGAAATCTCAGTCTTATATTTACTTAAGTTTGGAATTTAACAATTTATTAATAACAATTTAAAAATTCAAAAAATATTTTTTATTTAAATCTTTTTGAATGTTTTATTTTTTTTCCTAAAAAAGAAGTATTCTATTTTAATTAGATTAAGGAAATTAAAAATTAATTTTTTAAAATATATTGATGTTTAATCTTATGCTGAAATAAAGATACATTTTGTTGGATTTTTTTAAGACACCTTGTAAAAAGTAATCTACATTTTGATTATTATGAAAAAAAGTTTAATACTCCTTTAAACAAATATTTTAATTGTTTTTGGAAATATGAATTGATTTATGTATATTGTTAAACCTCATTATTCTAAAGTTTAATAGTTTGATTTCCTCAATATCTTTAATTTTTTTTTATATTCTCACACAGAAATAAAAAGCTAATAATACTTATATATAACCTCTGAAAATAAAGTTCAGTGAATAAAGTCAGAATGACTAATCTCGTAATACTGGTGAAGCAAAACGCTGTACATGTTTAACAGCAGGTGTTGACCATCTGCCACCACCATTGTTCAGTTGAGTATCATTTGTATTTTATGACTTGTTTTACAAAGTGCTTGTTTAGTGTGTTAGTTTTTAACTGAAAGCAAGAAAATGAACAAACTAAAGATCAATTTGAAATTTTGTTTTAAGCTTGGTAAAACACAGAAAGAAACTCAAATGATGCTGTTACATGTTTATGAATATCAAGCACTGTCCATGAAATGCATGTATAAATGGTTTGCCCATTTCTGCAAAGGTCAAGAATGTGTTTCTGAGAATCCTGTTGCAAAAGACTGGCAACCTCTGATTGTGAAGACATTGAGAAAGTGAGAAATTTAATCATGAAAGGTCATCAATGTGCATGATAGCTGATAAACTACAGATTAACTGTGAATCTTTGTGACAAATTGCTATCCAGAATTTAGGTATGAGAAAAACATGTTACCATATTCTGCCACATCATTTGACTAATGATAAGATGCAGTCATATTTACAAGCTTTCACAGGACTTTGTCAAAAATGTGAATTCAGCATCCAAGTGTTTTGAACTAAATTGTCACTGAGGTCCTGATATCTCAGGTTATTACACTGAAACAAAACAGCAAGGCCTGAAATGGTGTTCTCCTGCAAGGGAGAGGGGAAAAAATCACACATCAAAATAATCACACATCAAATTACCTTTTTTGATTGTCAAGGCATTATCCACAAAGAATTTCTTACTGATAGAATAATGATGAATGCTGTAAGGTGCATTGAAATTTTGACTTGTTTCATAAAACATCAACACAGGGTATGACCCCAGTATGCACAGTAAGGTTCATGTTTTTCTGTTCCTGATAATGCTTGCCCTCACACACATAACATTGTTAAACAATTACTGGCAAGAAAGGGGGTGGTGCAAGTTGAGATCCACTTTACTTGCTAAATCTTTATCCTCCAGTCTTCTTCCTATTCCCATGATTCCAACTCGCTTTGAAAAGAAAGAGATTTGATGATATTCCTGACATCTGACAAAACATATGAGGTGTTTGAACTTCAACTTGCTAAGTTTCCAGAACATGTATAAAAGATCTTAGTGGTGCCTAGTTACGGGAAGTGATTCTTTCGAAGGACAGTAAGGTGTCTTTCAATAACATTTCATTTACATCAATGTTACTTGACCATTCACTGAACTTTATTATCAGAGGTTGTATTTAAACTCTAAAAATTTTTTATTAGTTTATCTTTCTTTGGAAAAATACGAAACAAAAAATTTCTATACATATTTGTTAGCATTAAATTAGTAAATGTAAAAGTGTGTTTTTAAAATATTTTCATCAATTCAAATTTCTTTTAACAGATTATGAATATTTCCTAAGCAAATATTAATATTTATTTACAAGGAAATTTTTAGTATTGTGAGAACATAAATGAAAATTTTGTGGTTTTGCTGCCTCATATATTATTTATGAAATTCAATCTAATGAGGTTTAACTAGTTAATATTCCTAAATATTATAATTTATATAAATTTTGTAATTTGAGAAACGTGTATGAAGAACTTTATGCTTTGTAAATAATAGAACTACACTAAAATATATATTAACAAATGTAGGTTATATACTGCAAAATATTATGTTCTGCTTATTTATAACTTAATATACTGTGTATTTTATTATTATTACATTGCGTAAATAAGTTTATTTTACGGATGATTTTCATTTTATAATTTGTAGAATTTTATTGGTCATGGAACTGAAACATTCAGATTATTACCGATAAATATTTTAGAAGATGAAAAGAGTTACTTTTTATCTGCTGCTATTGGTGATCGAATCATTAATATCTGGTAATTATCATTATATACTTTAATTTAAAATATAATAATATAGAAAAATGTTTATTTTCTTTATTATTTATACAAATGTAAAATATTATTTTAATGTTCTTTTCAAATAGATTTTATAATTTTGTTAATCTGAGGGAAACTGTTAGAAAGCATGACATAGTATCATGTGAACTGACTTATTGACTTCAATCTATGCATTTTCTTGATTATTATTTTTTCTTATTGGAACAAAATTATTATTTCTTTTTTGTTAAATTTTTACTGAATTAAGTACTGTTTTCTTTAATACTTTAGGGATTTATCAGAAAATAGTAGTAAAAAGGCAGTTGCATCATTTCTGCTTTCAGATGAGCCCTCTTGTATAGATATTCTTGTACAACGAAATGAAGTAAGAATTAAATATTTTCT
The DNA here is from genome assembly GCA_026290005.1 of Latrodectus geometricus. NCBI lineage: Eukaryota > Metazoa > Arthropoda > Arachnida > Araneae > Theridiidae > Latrodectus > Latrodectus geometricus. The sequence continues at coordinate 114,286 of JAPDSC010142416.1, forward strand.
CTTGTGTTTTATTTGAAAAAATTAATATATACTTACTATGTTGACAAATCATTTGAAAAAGCAGCAATTTGTTAAAATTATTATCAAACTATTCATTTTAAATTCATAAATAATTTTATAAATATTCAACTTATTCTGCTCTAATATAACAATAGATATATTCACTATACAGATTCATCAAGTATTTGCAATTAACTTGTTCATTTTGAGATATTTTTTCACTTTTAGTATGTAAATAATTGTGTAACCATTAAAAATAAATTTTTAATTGTAACTCAGGATTTTAAAAAAATCATATTGACAACTTATATATTTACTGTTTTCATAACTATTTTTATTTAATTATTAATTTGTCCAAAAATTTCATTTCAGCCATTTAGAATGTCAGTTGTTTGCCAAGATGGCTCATGTCATTTATTTGAACATGCTTTAAATGGGTAAGCAAATATTCGTCTTTTGATAATTGTTGAAATTTTAATCTTCAATTCATTAATTCCTTTGAAATTATACTTAATGTTTCATTATTGCAGGAAACTGAAAAAACCCGTGTTAGCCAAATGTACTATACAAATTGCTTCAAAAAGAAAAGAAGACCAGAAACCATGTTCTATACCTATTCTTGCTGCTGCTATTTCAAGTGGATTGGATTATGCTTTATTATCTTATGGAAATTTCCTAAAGCCAACTTTTGAGAGACTAGTAAGTTTTATATATAAATTGATAATATGTGTAATTTTTTTCAGTGTTTCATGCATGTACAAAATTTAATAAATATATTTTCTTTGTTTCATTTCATCTTTTTAAAATTTTCTTATTGATTTTGCATTATAATCATAAAGAAATTAACCACAGACTCAAGTTTTTGAGTTTATAAGCAAATATTTTTTGACAGTTTTAAACAAACTTTATTTTTTATGTTAAAGGGAAATCGTTTAATATAAAATATGAAAATTATTTCCTGAAAGATGTTTTTTAAAGTATATCATCTACAGCTGCAACTAATTATCCAGAAAATCAATTCTTCTTCCTCAATAGGTTAAAATATTTCTGTTTATTTATGTTGTGTATAGTATTTAATTGTTTTTATAAAATTATATTTATAAAGACAAGAATTTTTACAAGATATATTAACTTAAAATTCTTCGCAGTTTTGTTATATAAGAATAATAAGTTTATTACTTGATGTCTGCATAGTTATTTACAAATTTTTATTATGTTGATATTCAAGTAGAATTTTTAATAATATATAAAATTAGGAATGTTATTATATTTTTCCAGAATATTTTTAGTTAGTATTTTTTAAAATAGTTTTTCTTGCAATAGATTTAATTTTGTGTTTTTTTGGAAAAAAACTACTTGTATTTTAGAAAAATATTTTCAGGAATTTTGTATGCGAATAAGAAGTTATTTGGAATTATGTTTCCTTATAAATTGAAATTACTACTCTAACAAATATTCTTATTTATGTAGAACTCCCTTTTAAAATAGAGCACATTTGAATATGCAAATGTTATGATTCTCCTGAAATGGAGGGAGGAATGTATCTACAGTTACATCAGAAAATTAAAATAGATAAAAGATTTTTTTATCTAAAAATATGCATGCTCTTAACGAGTTAGTAAGGAATATTTTCTGTTATATGACAAAAAGATAGTTGAAAATGATTTATATATATGATCACTTTCCATTTATTATAACCCAAACTGGTACAGTAGAACACAAGTCTTTCATTCTTCTTACCCTTAATATCAGGCAGATTGAGCACACTTCACTCAATTAGTGGTAATTACTGACAATATGGTTAGAAGTAAGGTCATTGACAATGCTGTTGAAAAAATAACTGATTTCATTTTAAATACTCCCTGATTTCACACAAGGTTCATAAATCATGGTGGAGCAATAAGCATCAAATGTCACATTTAAAACAAAAGTTGTGGGTTATTTCTCATGGATATTCCACTACAAAAAACCTCATGGTTTTTCATGGTTCATCATGTACTTCCAGCAAAGTGTTATGGAAGAAAGTTAAATCATCCAGTGGTTCTTATCAGTATATCTCTATCTCAATATTATGAATAGAATCTCTTACATACACTTCTTAATACAAAATTGACAGTCTTATAAATGAAACTTTTGCAAGAATATCCATTCCACTCTCTTTATGATTCTAAATTTCATGAGCAAGCTGAAAAAACTAAGTTTCCATGATAAAGTTGTACACTATAAATGGGATTTCTCAATATTGGGTTAGCAAACTAATAAAATACCAAGTCCAAGACCAAATGTATCTCATAACATGCTTTTCCATTTTAGCTCTGGCTCTCTAAAAAAATTCTTATTCTATTCAATGGAATATGGTAAGAGCATGTTTATCCCAATCTCTGAAGTAAAACAGTTATACCAATATTGAAACCTGGGAAAGATCTAGCAGATCCTCACAATTACTATTTAGTTGTACACATAAATTGCCTCTCTAAAATCTTTTAGCATAGTCACTGCCCATTTTGTTTATGCACTTGAAAATAATTATTATATTTGATTTTATCAAAGTGAAATCCAGAAAGGTTGAGCCACTATAGACAACATTATATATCCATAGATGCACATTAGGAATGTCTTTGTGCAAAGACATTATTTGGTGTCCACGTTTGATATGAAAAAAGAATAGAATCATGCATGGCATTATGGAATTCTTCGGGTTTTGTATAGTTTTAATTTCGGAAGAAGTTTACCTATTTTTATCCAGAACTTTTCAAACTCTTGTATTTTTAAATGTCCATGTAGGATCAGTTTTATCTAAAAAATTTATCCAATCAAAAAGTGTTCTTAATATTTTTTTTAGTGTTATTAGTTATAATGTTTTCATATAACATTCATTCTTCATCAGTAGCCATTTATCCATCAAACATCATGTTGATGATCTACAAATCCCTTGTTAGAGTTTCAATGCGACTGATTAAACACCAGTTACAAACTGAAGTGAATAATTCCATTGCATAGTGTAATGAAAATGAATACGCTATCACTTTGAAAAAGTAACGATCCATTTTCGCAGGAAAATCAGGTCTCATACTGACCCAGTAATTAAGATATTAGGCAAAACTACTCTTTTAATAAATTAGATACCTTTTCTTAGGACGGTGTTTGACAAAAAATTAACTTTCTTATCATATATCTTAGATTTTCACTAGAAATGTTTTAAATCACTTATACCCTCAAGATGTTCTCTAACACTTTTTGGGGTATAGATTGCAAACTATTATTTTGTGTATGTCAATCTTATTTTTATCTTGTAATGTCTATAGTAATGCAATTTATGAATCAGCCATATTATCTATATTATTCAAATTACACTTTATACATCATTCAGCTTTGTGAATGTTCTGGACCATTTCAAACTTTTCTCATTCCACAGCTTTTACATGATTTACAATCAATTACTTGATCTGAGACTTAGCAATGGTCTCTATATTATTTTTAAATGTTATCTGCATTACATCACGTTTTGGGATCTATAATTGTCTGTTCCTTTCTAAGAAGAATCATGCATGGTTACCTTCAATAAACTTCATTTCTGTTTTCATCTGAATTCTTTGATTTTCAATTGTAATATAGATGTTTTGAAAAACTAGTCGTCATGTATTATGTTCTGTTTACACAGTTAAAACTGCTGCTATGAATATATTCTAGAATTGATACACTCCAAGCTTCACAAAATAAATAAAATAAAATTTTAAAAATTGAAAAATATTGCATCTATATAAATAACAAGAAGTGATAATGTAATTAGACTATTTTAATGACAAATGTCATCCAGTTTTTTTTAAATATTAGATATTCTAAAGATACTAAAAATTAAAAGATTTGGCATTTTTGCCAATGAAATTCCATACAAACTGAGAATTTGCAGATGGGAAGTAAATTATATAGTATATCTTCTTGCATACTTGCATTTCCAGTTATTCCTCTGTGAATAGTTAATATAAAACTTACTCATCTTCGCATTGGACATACTCAATTTACATACAAGCATTTATTATCTCAAAGTGTACCAATCTGTGACTTGTGTAATGTACCATATAGAATATAATTATCTGCAACAATTTTGATGATTCATCTTGAGTGTTATTTAACAGCACAATTTTAAATTTACCAAATTTAATTGAGTTAAGGTCACTCAAAAATTGTTTTTATTTTTATGTGTAATAGTTTTTTAAACTTTCATTGAATTTTTTTAATATATTCTTTTTCTTATACGTTTGACTAGTAATTTGTCGTTTAATTTTTTTTAGTTTTAAACATTGTATAGTGAAAATTTGTTTAACATTGGACCTTGCATTAATAACCATCCAAAAAAATCAATTAAATATTTAAATACTTTTTAGGAAAAAAAGTGCCAAAATAATTTTTTTATTTTTTCATTCTATGCTTCAAAATATTCTAAGCACTTTTATTCTTCAAATTCTTCTTTTTTTAATTGGTAGATCAAAAATTATATATTCTGAATCAAAATGAGCAAAAAGCATTTTACAATCCATAAAATTTAAAACTACAAATATATTTTAAAGTATAATAATCTTCTTTCAACAATTTTTTATTGTTTAATGATTACTCTGAATTTGTGTATACATTAAAATTTGTATTGGTAATTATCACATAATTGGCTGACTTCCCGAAATTCTGTTCTATATGAAAATTTGGGTTTTATCAATATTTTTAATTTTTTCATTAATGTGTTTTTTTATTATATTTTATGAGTGTAATCTTCTAATTTGTGTTTAAAAATATTTAAATTTATGTATTGTATTAAAAGAAAATTTTATTTTTAGGGTGTTGCAGATGCCACTAAAGATTTATTTTTATTTCGAAATTTATCTTCATCAGCTTCAACTGAATATGATGTTACAAGAGTAAGTCGAATATATATTAATTAGCTTTCTTCTTTTTAATTTTTAATAGTTTTCAAAAATCTGAAAGGTCTGACTGTAAGTAAAGTGTCAGACTAAAGGAGATTACATAAGTGTTCCTGTATTGTCATTGATGAAGCCAGAGTTTTGTTAGGAGCTGAAATTAGATTTGCAGGACTCTTGAAAAGAGGTCCTGTGTGTAAGATTCATACTTAAAATAGCTAGTATTATTAGAGGAGGCAATCATGTAAAATATAATATGAAAAAATTAAAAAAATGTGTGTATGATTGCATCTATGTACTGAATATGTAATTAATAATTAAAAAATATTAATATTGTGAGAGAGATGAATATTAATAGTTAAAAAATATTCAACACTAACATAGAAAATTTAAAACCAATTAAAAAATTTTATTATGATACATTATTAGACTTAATAGCATTAAATTTCAGTTTAAAGAGTTTAGTTTTAATGTGAAATGTCTATAATTTTAATTCGTGGGGACTTGCTTATGAATGAACAATTATTATTTATATTAAATCTTAAAGTTATTGCAAAATAAATAAAAATATTGTTCTTTGATATAGGTTAAACAAACAGAAAAACCAACTAATGTAAAGCGCCTTGCTCCAGGTCATATGACTGCAAACTTTTCAGAAATCTCTACAAATAAACGGAAACAAATAGATGTTGACATTAAAGAAGTAAGTGTTATTTTAGCAATATAGTATGTATTTATACCAGTGTTCAAAAATTATGATATAGTACAAAACGCCAAGTTTTATTTACACTAACTTGTACACTCATATTGAAAAATAACAATTATGCTACTAAATTGAAATCACTGTTAATTAACTCTTCCTAATGAAGAGAAATTGTTCTTTCTATAAGTTTGCAACATACATATGCCAAACAGAACTGCCGCAATTTGTTTGTTTATATTTTCTGAGGACCCACATCATACTTAAATTCAACATCTTTTATTTAATGTAATTATTTTTGTAAAATATTATAAAGGCATATGCAAAATATACAATTATGGAAAAAAATTATCTAAAAATTTTTGTAATGTAATTCTTATTATGATTTTATTTTCCAGCATAATAAAAATTAAATTACAGAAAATAATTTTTAATAAAAATATTAATTACATCTAATGAAAAATCTAACTAAAATATTAAAGTTAATTTACTAAAATTAACTTTATAGTTAATTGCCAACAGACAGAAATTTGTTGATTAGGCTGTTAAGGCTGTGATTTACGAGAGAAAAAATAAAATAATGGAAGCTGAATTCGACTTAACAAAAGATTTTACTTATCTGCTGTTGCCTTAAGTTCTTGGATGTGTATCTTTTTAAGTTTTTTCTAATGCTCTTATGCATGATTAAATTTTTAAAAATACTTATAAATTAAAGTTTTTAGTTTCATTTTTTAAAAAATTATTACTTGTTAATGTTAAAATTTTTATTGTATGTTATGATTTCATTGTGTTTAAATGTTTCTTGGTGTCTTTGAAAAATAGATCATTTATTATATATGTAGGATTGCAGGAAGATATGTTTATTAGTATCTTGTTTATAACTTATCACTTTAGATAAAGATAGTTTTAAAATAAACAAAAGTCAGACTAGAGTATTAAAAAAATTAAATGACAAAAAATTTTTAAGATCTATAAATACTATTCCTTTTTTATCTTAATTTTTTAATGTTAGCATAAAATATTGAATAATATATCTTGCCTGTTGTAACTTAACAAGTAATTATATGAATCTTAACTCTTAAATATAATAAAAAATATTTTAATTCATTTTATTGTTTTATTAAGTCTATTGAAAATTTTTAATGGGGTATAATTCATTAAATGGAGTGTCTAATTGATAGTAAAGTTAAAATGCTCTAATTGTAATGCAAAGCATAGGTAGAAATAGATGAATTATATGATGTAGACATAGCATAATTCAAATATTTAATTATATTGAACATTAAGAAAACATTTAAAACTGAAATGTTTATCATAGATAGTAGGGTTTTTTATTTTTATTTATTTTTTTTTTTTTTTAAATATTTTATGTTTATTCTATTTTTACAACAATTTCTCATTTTATCTTGAATAATTTATTGTAAATATGTGCAATATATTTATCTTGTTTAAAAGTTCAGGTTAAACTAAGCTCACTTTTTTTTTCTTTCAAACAGCTTCCTATGGAAGAGAGGTTAAAAGCCCTTGACTTAAGTAAAACTCCCATTGATTCATCAGAAGATGAATTGACTGTTAAATCTGATAGCATGATACATCTCCTATTACAAGGTCTCCAAAGTAAAGATAATAATATGCTAAATGTAAGTATATGTTTTATGCATATATTCATACTTGTGTAAAAGTGGTATTCTTATTTATAAAGTATATTATATTTAATTCAATCTTTCCACAGACAGTTCTGCAGTGTGGTGATGAAATGGTTATTCGAAACACATTAGAGAGACTTCCACTTCAATCAGTTATCCCATTGCTTAAGATATTATATGAAAGATTAAACAAGCGTGAACCAAAGTTTGTATTTTTGGTTTTTAATACATATATGAATTTGAAAT
>JAPDSC010142416.1:136467-155693 GCA_026290005.1 Latrodectus geometricus
TAATTTGTTTTAATTCTAATAATGTGATATAACCTTTTATTATTGGTGTATTTTTCTTATTATTTCATAGAAAAATGTCCCTCTTGTAGTTTATTTTAATTTTTTAATATGATCTTAAATTATAATTACATATTTATAAGAAATTAGTGCTGCATATTAAGCTCACATATGTAATCTGACGATTTTTTTTTTACATTAGATCCTCACTCATAAAGATCATATAAGTGCAAGATGACATATAGATAAAAAATAACATTTAATTAAATATGAATTTTGAAGGCAACAAATGATTTAATATCTAATGATATATTAATGATTTCACTTCAATAAACTTTTTTTTAATAAAATATTAGAATGTAGATTCTGCAATAAAACTAATTAAAATATTTATGTTCATTTCATTTTAAAATTATTTAAAAATATGCAAAATAAAAAAAATAAAAAAAAAAAAAAAGTTCTAACTTTTATGTGATCAAATAATTTCCAATTCATTTATAAATGAATCTATTTTATGCAATTGATCTCAAGAATAGTATTCAACAGAACATTTTTGCACATTGCATGCAATTCTCTGTATTAATTTTTAATTATAAAAAAATGTTGGTATGAAGATGTTTTAATCTATGCTAAACTTTAAAATGCCATGGAATGATTTTCAATTAGTTGTAAAATCTATGTGTTTCAAATGAAGAAAAAAGTAACAAAAATTAAAATAACAGTAATCAATAATCCAGTATGTTGTGATATAGCCTGTAATTTAACCTTGACATTTGTCAATATTATATAGATAAAACAGTCATTATATATATGTGTGTGTGTGTGTTTGCTGTATTAAGGCCAAGTGTCATCCAAGTAGTTAGCATTCTTACCTTCCTGACAACAGTTTCTGGTTTTGACTCCTACTTTAAGCATTCATATTTGAATAGGTTCCTATCTAATTAGCTTTCATGTGACAAAAGAAAAAAGACTATTGAGTATCAAACCATATTTATAACATTAAAATTATCTATTTAATCAATTATGTCATGTTCATTGCAATTTATTTTTCTTAAATGCGTTTTTCACATTTTCAGTGTCAGAGCATCAGTGAATATTTGATTCCTTTCAATCAAATGATATCTGCAAGGAAAGAAGTTGTTTGTAAAATGTTACAAGCTCAAGGAATTTTAAAAATGCTTCTTTCTCAGGTATTTATCAGTAAATGTGTATGATATTACAATTTGTATGCATTATATTAGCTAAAGTTTCTTACACAGGTGAAGCAGATTTTTTAATTAGTGAATATAAAATAATTGTCTAAATTGTATATTTAAATTTTATGTATTGAAGGGGTGTTTTTCTTTAAAAACTTAATGATAGAAAAAAATCAAAAGAAAAATAATTTTCTATTGTTAAGTAATTCATATCATGAATATTACAATGGTGAACAAAAATTCATATTGCTTACTATATATTGATACTCAATCTGTGTAAAAAAGCAATTTAAGGTATTGTAATCAATAATTAGCTGCATAGAAAAGATTGTCTTTTTCTAGAAGTAACTTAGTAATAGTCAATATTAAAAATGTAACATATTTCTTTGAAATACAGTTAAAAATGGAAATGATTTATTCAATTTTGTCTTTATCTTAAATTTTAACTCAATTTGTGTAATTTTCTATTTCTTTTTATAGGCTGCATCTAGTACAATTATTTGTAAAGACACACCATCTCAACCTTTGCTAGAATATAAATCAGGTATCCTAACATTTCAATCAATGTTCATACAATCAATAATTAAAAACTATTATTTTTATAAGCTAAATTATAATAAATCTGCCTTTACAAATAAAAGATTCCATTTTTAGTAGTGCACACTACTTATGATCACGAAATTGCAAGAATAATCATTTGTCTACGTTTATGCGCATGCATAAAGATTCACTTATTGCACCATTTTTAACAATTTCAATCAATGACCTGACAAAATTAGCAAATTTAGAGCTCATTTTTTAAAAATTATTATTTCCTTTTAAATATGTCCAGGAAAACGAAATTTTCAGATAAATGTTGAGATTGCAAGATGGAAATAAATGCCTTATTAAGAGATGATACCAAAGTATTGACAATGTTTATTCTGTGGAGTGCTTATACAGAAGCAAATTCAGTATTTCAAATATGATTTTTAGACAAGGCTTGCACATGCAGATGGAATAAAACACAAAAATGCAGTGAACTGTTACAAAAATCCAACATTATTTACTACCAAGTCATCAACTTCATCTGAATCCTCAACATTGACTGTAATAATGAATAACAAATTACAGCTTCCCAATACAACATCATAGAAAATAATTATTCTTTTTCATCTTTGAATGATTTGGCGAACATTTGTGGAGAAATTTTTGATGATTGTGCTGTAGTAAAAAATTATCCTGCAAAAAAGTTAAGATATATGAATAATTTTGGTTTGGGGGCGCTGTATTTCTAAACTCTTTTGTTTCAGGATATTGGCATTTCATATTTTGTTTTACTTCTTGATGAAACTACAACAAAACAAATAAAAAAACTGTAAGATATTTATAACTGGTATTGGTCTGCAAACAAGGTATTTATTACTGTGAATAAAATTTTAAAAACATGCTGAAGCCAATATTATTGTAAAAGTTTTATTAAATTTTATTGGTAGTTTAAATTTAGAAAAATTAATGCATTTATAAATGATCGATCAAAAGGTAATTTAATTGCTTTGAAACAAGTAAAAGTTTAGTAAGCAAAGCCTATTATTACTAATCGATTTGGGTACTCATTGCTTACACAATCCATGGAGCACTATGTAAGGGGATCGGTAAAATTGATTGTAATGTTGATGGATATGTTGTAGATATTCATCAACCTATCTTCTGCAAGAATATAATATTACCATTTCTTAAGTCCTGTTTACATGCCCGAGTTTCTTGTCAAGAAATCAGTTTCTCGTATAATCCATTTGAGAGTGTTTATAAGTTACGATTTCTTGGAGTCAGTATTTTAATTTCTAGTGTAGTTTCACTTTTGATTTTCATTAATTGCTATTTTGTTCACAGACGTTCTGACATTAGAATTCAATTGCATATATACATTTTTTTTATGTGGAATATGTACTTTAATAATAACAACAGAACATTAAAAATATTGAAATAAAAACTTGCTTTAATTAAAATATTTATAAAGATTTCCAATACATTTATAAAATGTTTTATTTCATTCATTTCTTTTTGTATGAAAAAAATATAATGTTTACTAACTGTTTAAAAAAAAAATTTCATGTTATAAAAGTGAGTAAATTAGATTCAGCCATAAATAAACAGGATTCTGGTCTTATAAGCGATTTTAGAAACTATTTTCAGCTAATAGACGATTAATTGGCCTATATGAATGACAATAAATAATTTACACTCAGAAGTCAGTTTTTACAAAAATTATATAAAAAATGATTTTAATCGGGCCATTTGAATCATAAATGTATGTATTTTTAAATAAAGAAATGTTTTTCTCCGTTAAAATAAATTAGAGGAAAAAGTTATGCCTACCTATCAAACTTTATTAAACAATTAATGAACAAAGTTGATAAAACCAATTTTTTCTTAACACATTTAGATTCTAAAATTATATCTGCATAGAACAATTGCTGTGTATAAAAATTTGACTATAATCAGAGTAAATTTTTATTCACAACTTGTTGATTTTTTAATGTTTAATTATTCTAATGAACATGATTTATTAATTTAAAGAAAAAAATTGAAATGTCAATTATTCATAAGCAATATTTTTCATTTGTTTTCAAATCATTTATCCCAGAGAAGTGACAAATTTTAATTGCATTAATATTTTTATATGATTTTTTTGTTTTGAAATAATGAATTATTTTCTAAAATTTTTAGAATCCTCAGAAGAAAGTGATGTTGAATTAGATCAGTCTGATCATAGTTCTGAAATTGAGGTATTACTCTTTTTGCATACTATCAACTTTTTATTCGTTTATAAATTGTATTGTTAAAAACTAAATTTATTATATGATAGTGTGTGTTGCTTGAGTATTTAAATATATTTAAAATTGAAGAAATATGAGTATGCATTTTACCTTTATTAATTAATATATCATTTAAGATGTATTCAACTTTATAATTATGTTTTTGGTAGTTTCATTAGCTCATATCCAAATCCCCATTAATACCCAGAAGAAAGGAATTTCTTTTCCAAAATGATAAAGTGATGAATTTATGAAATTATTACATAATCCATTTATACTAAATTGGATAAATGTATTGTACTAGTGAATATTTTAAAACAATATAAAGAATATATATAGTTATAATAAGAATTGGAATTATTATGCAAATTATGATATTAATTTTTAAACTTGATGTTAATTTAATGTTTTTTTACAGTTTATTGAAAATCGTTCTCCTGAAACAAGTGATTTAAGTGACTCTGATTCTGGAATGGAAGATTGAATAGGACATTCTTTGTTTTATGTCACATTGTAATATACTCATTGTAAATGAAAATTTTAAATTAAAAATAACATATTTTATAAAAGGTGTTAATATTCAATGTGTATCAATCATATCTCAATATCGCCACAAAAAATTAAATCTTTGGTTGACCTTCTAAACTTTAAATATTCTTAGATTTTTATAGAACTTATAAGCACATTTATACTAAGTATCAAACATAATGCATAACATAAATGTATCAATATTCTATTCATTATGATTGTTTATATTAATAAAAAATGCAAATTATAACTAAAATTGAACAGTTTCATTGTTAATAAAAATATCTAAAAGAATTTTAAATTTATGAAAACTCTTGAAATTAAAATAACGTATACATTTTATAAAACATCTTTGTCATGAAACAAATAAAACGTTCTCATTTAAATTTATATGTTTAGAATAATTTAACTAGTATAAATAGCTTTGATTTGAATTGTTCTTTGACTATATAAAAAAATTGGTAAATCATAGTAATGATTTTATTAAAGAAAAACAAAATAAAGCTCTAATGTATACAATTTCATGAAATAGAAAGATAATAAAGATTTATCAAATGAAATACTACTTCTATAAATGAATCTTCATATTTCCACAAATCTTTAAACCTTAAAAATGTCAAAATTTTTGTTCCATTTATATATATACTTTGATTAGCTTCTATTATATTAAAGAATAAAGATAAAGATTATTGTTTGTTAAATATCTTGTGAACTTCTATAGTTTAAATAAAAATTTAAAAATAATAATCAACAACTATAGTTTAAATAAAAATTTAAAATAAATGTGAAATAGTTACAAAAAAACCTAAGGATTTTCCTCAGGTATTTAAAGTTATGTACAATAATAATTTTGAAATTATATTTCCAAAATCTCTTAAAAGTTATTAGTAAAATTGTTATGGCCCATTCTTAAAATTGAAATTTTTAGTGACATTTTATTTCCATATTTGTGTAAATTAAAATACAATCAATACCTTAAATCAAAATTAGATAAAAAAAAAAAATATTGCAAATTGAATTGAAATATGCAATCAAAAACATAGTATGCATAACAATTCTGAAATAGGTTGATTCAAGAGCTGAATTAAGCAGTAGATGATATACTTGGTATTTTGGAATGCTGACCTGTTTCTAAGCACTCTATAATTTTGAAGCATGGTCCGGTGATTAGGTCACACCTCAACTGGCATCCTCCTCCACATCTATGCCACACCAGCAGAAATATTTTGGATGTAACAGATTAATGTAGATATGTCCCAAACCCACGGAGTTCAAAGAACTCAGTAAGGGTGCATATACTTGTAACTACCCTGCCAATCACTATGTATAGTAAATGAAGTTTCACTTTGCTGAACTTATGGGAAGCGATGTGAAAATAACAATCTGCTAGAACTTAAAAGGGGACAGTAAACATCAATAGTTATCAGAATCACAAAGGAAAGTAGGGTTCTAGTGGATAGATGGCGTTATATCCAAGCTCCCAAAATCACTGCATGAAAGTTTTTCATTAAAACCATTGACCGACTCTTTATTTCATTTGCACTGAGTTAGTCAACATTTGTTTTGTTTATAAGCTAATGAATAGTAGATTCTGAGATAAATCTTAGTGTAAGAATTGCTACCCCTATTGTTTCGATTCATGAAATGTTCAGTATTTTGAAAGAATTAGTCAATTCATGAAGCATAGATGTCAATAGTATATTAGTAACAATGGGCGAAATTTCAAATATCTTCAGTGATGCTTTTAACAATTCACTATTTTTGTTTACTAAAGCTCTTAATGCTATTTTCTGTATTGTGACCTTGCTTTGTTTTCATGTCTGTAATACTTGAGAATTACATGTCAACCTTATTTTTTTTATTCTCATTATTGCTTGTTTCCCACTTACTGTACAAGTATAAGATTTCTGAAATTGGACTTAAATGAATAGACATAGTGTACATTTCTGGTAAATCACTGACTACCAATAAAATAGTATTGTCTTTGAAAAAGGTGTTTTATTATTTTCAAAACATTTTCATTATTAATTATTTAAAGACATTAGACATCATTATTACAAATATATAATTTTAATTTTGTCTTTAAGAATATACTTCTTAAATGAAATTTCTTTTATTGCCTTTTTCTTTCTGATAACTGAACAATTTCTGGTACTTATGTATTAATGCTAGCCCAGCAGAAATTGTGTTTGATGGTATATGTAGAGAGAAACAAGATTCATTTATATCACAGTTGCTAACAGAAGTGGCTCTCTATCCTTCTTAATAAAATTATTGAAAACATTGCAGATGGTAGCATAATTTATTCTGACAGTTGGAAAAGTTACCAAACAAATAGAAAAGAAAGATTGCTACATGCTAAAGTTTAAATACACTTTTATTGATCATGATATTGAAGTTCATACACAAACAGTTGAAAAAATGTGGGAGCAGTGCTATATAGAGAAACAGACTTAAGGGAACAGGGAGACATCATTTAGAATCTTATTTAGCAAAGTTCATATGGTGACAGCATCAAGTCAAAGAAAATAGAGACTGCTTTGAATCTATGTTAAACTCTATATCAGCCCATTTTGTCCTGAAATCAGATTAACTACTTTGACTTACTTTAGTGTTCTAATTTATGATTTGTAGCAGAAATTTAAGGTATAGATTGGCGGCACTTAAAAACTTCCAAATATGTGTCTGCAGTGGCGTTAATATGTAGGTAATTTATTTCTTACATCTCGAAAATTTTTTCAGTAAAAAATAAAATTGAATTAATCTAAATTGAGAGTAAAAAGTTCTGATTTGAAGTGCTTATTTTAAAATAAACTTGCAGATACTTATGAACATAGCTGTTAATTTTCTACATTAAACATGCGGAAAACTATAAATAAATCAAAAATATTGAAGTTTTGTAAGAATGATACAAAAAATTATTGCATTATGTTAAATTTTATTTGCTATACAGAATTTGAAATTTGGGATTAAATTTTGATGAGAGTATTTTATCAGGTGTTTATAATTATGTTAAAGAAATCATTCATAATAGATAGATTAAAAATTTGCTGAAAAAGAATTATTTCACTTTGATACAATTTCAATAAATCGTTTCTTGACAAGATTATTTTAGTTCAGAATCACATTAAGTTGATAATTACATATAAAATAATAAATGTCAATTCTAAATTCATAAAATAACAATTAAAGAAAATATTTCTGTTAGAAGTTTCAAGCATTAAAATAAAGATTTGCAAATTTAATTTTGTTAGCATAATAAATTAATATAAAATAATACATTTAAACACTTTTTAATATACCTAAATTTCTTCATGATTTCAATAAAAAGGTTTGATCAATTGTTCATTAAAGAATTTTTTGCTTTGTGGTAGTTTCAAGATGCTTAAACAGTAAATGTTTTTCTTTTAATTTTTTATTATACTTTAAGAAATACAATATAAATAATTTATTACATTTACAATGGTAAAAGAATCTTAAGAAATGTTTTATTGAAAAAAGGACAGGTTTAAGTCAGAAAGTTATGGAATACAATTAATGGTTCTGGACATAAAACAATGAAGCATCAGTATAAGTGAAGTATTTGATGTAAACTCCATATCAATGTTCTTAGTTTGATGTGACTATTTCTAATTATTAACAGAAGTCTTAACCTACAGTTAAAGAAAAAAAATTATGTACAAGATTTTTTAATAGTTATTTTAATACTATTAAATGAGTTTTTTTATAATAAAAAACTTACATTTTTTTCTAGATACTTACTCACAGACGAAGGTGAAACTTTGTGTTTCTCTTTAAAGAATTGTTTCAGTTTCATTTTTTTAAGTTCTTCTTTTAACCGAACTATTTCAGCTTGATAGCTTGACATATAAGTTTCATTCATATTCACTTCAAATGACAAAGCCTGAAAATTAAATATATTAATTTGGCAAATAAATCTAAAGATATAAAAATATTAATGAATGTGACAGAAAATATCTAAATATTTTTTTCAGGTTCTGAAATTCAGGGGAAAAACATTTCCAGTAATAATAAATTTAAAAATTAGAATTCGGCTAAAATTAGTGTTTGGAAGTTATTTTATTCAAAAATAAATTACATTGTTTGCATTAAATTACATTTTTAAAATCATAACTGTTTAATTTATTCAATGTCAGTTTGGTATGTTTTTAGATTGAAGTGAGTTAAATTAAGAACTTGTTTGCTTGCAATTGATGGAAAGTAATGTTTTAAAGGAAATATAATTACTTCAGATTGCTCATTATTACTAAATATTGGGTTGTTAGGAAAGTAATTTCGTTTTTTCCCGTCAGAGGACTTAATTACGTTTCTTCGAAACCAACTTCACACTTAAGCCGCATAACCATTATATGTCTTGAGAGCTGATATTGCAAGGCTTGTGTGTGAAAAAGTTCTATTAATTCTACGCAGTAGTTTTTGGTTGGTTTTTGGTTGTTTTTGATTTGAATATGGAGAGCAATAAGCAGATTTTCGTCATATTTTACTTTTTTACTTCAGAAAAGGTAAAAATGCTGTCCAAGCGAGAAAAAAATTGACGGATGTGTATGGAGAAGGCGTGTTAACAGTACGCCAGTGCCAGAACTGGTTTGACAAATTTCGATCCGGCAATTTTGATGTCGAAGATGCACCACGGACTGGAAGGCCGGTCGAAGCTGACAAAGATGCGATAAAGGCATTAGTTGATGCAAATCGGCGAATAACCACACGAGAGATCGGTGAGAGATTAAATTTGTCGAATTCGACTGTTTATGGCCATTTGAAAGGCATGGGCTTAACCTCGAAGCTCGATGTGTGGGTGCCCCATGTCCTTACGGAGCGAAATTTGTGTTATCGCGTTGACACGTGTGATTCGTTCCTCAAACGTCAAGAAAATTATCCATTTTTGAAGCGGATTATTACTGGGGACGAAAAATGGGTTGTATACAACAATGTTAAACGCGAGAGGTCATGGAGCAGAAAAGATGAACCGGCTCAAAGCGTGTCAAAAGCCAACATTCACCAAAAAAAGGTGATGCTCTCCGTTTGGTGGGATGTCAAAGGAATCGTTTTATTTGAGCTTTTGCCGGACAATACAACGATTAATTCAGAAGTCTATTGTCATCAGCTGGACAAATTGAATGATTCACTTAAAGAGAAGAGGCCTGAATTAATCAACAGGAAGGGTGTAGTGTTCCACCAGGATAATGCGAGACCTCACACAAGTTTGGTCACTCGCCAAAAACTTTTACAGCTTGAATGGGACGTACTGCAACATCCACCATATTCTCCAGATCTGGCGCCTTCCGACTACTATTTGTTCCGGTCCCTGCAAAATTTTTTGGATGGCAAAACCTTTACCTCAAATGAAGATGTCAAAAACCACCTGAACCAGTTTTTTTGCCCTGTTATAAGTTTTTTTAATATCTACTGTGAAAAAATTGCCTTAGCGAAGGACATTTTATATAAATAATTAGTCTCATTACCATGACACAAAAAAAAATCCTAAGCACCAATTTTGATAAATATGCAGGAGAACAAAGAAAAATAACATTCATCTCCCATTGTTCAACACAAATCGGGATCCAATTTGGGATTTTTCATTCTGAAGTCTTGTCATTTTTCCGGTGCCCTGAACATGAAGAAAAAGGTGAGACCAAAAATTTTTCATTAATAATACTTTCTTTTCAAATCTTAGAAAGACAATGTCAAGTAAAAGTGGATAAAAAAAATTTCAATGTGACCTGATGAAAAGCTTATGTTATTCTAAGTGAAAAGTTAGGTCTTATCATCCACTGTCAAACTAGATGATATGGATTACTGCTCTTCTACCTTTAGCATGCATCTGTTCAAGTGTGCAATAGAGAGTTTTCTGGATTTCTTCTTTTCAAGAAAATTGAGTTTGTACCAATGTGATTATGAAACCATCAGGATACTAAAATACCTTGAAGCAGATTTCATTTTGAAAAATTGTCTCTTTTAAGTCAAAACGAATCCACTGTTATAGATGACATCTTCACAAACAGAAGAAAAACATCTTTTAAGACAATATATTCTTTTTTGCATGCACTTGCATTATTTTATGAATTCATTGCCCAGAGTAGATGCTCTACTCTGGATGATGCTGGTAACATTAATTTTGTTTGTATTCAAACAAATAGAGAATTACAATTGTTAATTTGATTTCCAGACAGGTTAAACCTTTTACATCACACATAAATTGTATGTCAAAGCAACTTTTTGGCATTTAAGACAAATGCTTGAATACTGAATTCTTAAAAACTTTATGAAAGCTAAGAATTCATAAAGCTGAATGTTTCCAGTTGCTTCTAAAATGCATACCTAGTAGAATTGTTGCTGTCCTAATATAGAAAACTAAAGCTACTGTTGTGAAAAGGTTTTCTTATTCAATTGCTCTTCATAATAATACATTTAAATATACAGTTTGATTAAAAAAAATATGGTAATGCTTACTCTAATATATTTTTAGTGAAAATTGTAATTACTATGCACAAGATGTTACAGTCACAAAAATTATTTACAAAGAGTAAATTAGTGCATCTATTTAAAAATATTAACTTTGTGTCACATATTATCAAGAAGACTTTCATGATGATTAATGAAATTGTATTGCTATTATAAAAAATGTATTATATTTACTTTTATGTAAATTTATGTTATATTTTAAGTATACACCAAAACTGCTCTGAAATTATTCTATTTCCAATAAAGGCTATAAATGTTTCTTCTAATATGTAAGGAAAATGCTGTCCGTTTGGGAAAAATACTTTTATGGGATTTAAAATGTCACTTTTCAGATATTAATCCAAAGAGGTTTTATTTAAATTTATATCGACTCTAATGAATATAAGCTCAAATATAACGAGGTAAGACATCTTAAATGCATTTAAAACAGCAGGTACAAACTCTTATACTATTGAGTGTATTCAGAAAATATTCATTAGAAAATTATCCCCTATTTAACAAATAATATAACATATTTCTTCATTATGCAACCTCTTGACAATGTATGAAAATGTATTTTTTGCTTATTTATCCTTCTATGTCCACTTTTTATAGTCGATTCTATTTGACCTAACTTATATTTTAAAGTATATGTAAATACAAAATTGGCTAATAGTTTGGAAAGATACTATGATTTACTTTTGCTCTTTCTTAATCTTTGTTCATCAATGATTCTTACTTAGGATTAATGACCAATGACCTTTACTTAATTTATTTGTATAAAGCCCAAACATTTTTTTTAATCCAGTTATTTTTCAATACCTTTATTTTGTCATTCCTTTCTTTTAAAATTTGATTTTGACTCATGATTTTCACTTGATTCTGTTCCGAGTCTTTCTGCTTTGAAACCATGTTCTTAAACTGATCAACAAGCTTGTTCATGTTGGATAGTTTCCTCTCTTTTTTATTGACTTCTATACATTTCATCAAAAGTTTCTTTTGTGACATGTGATAATTCTCTATAAGTTCATATTTCTCAGGATCAGTACCCTGTACAATAAAAGAAATAATCTTAAAAAAATCAATAAACAAGGACAGACATCATTGTATATTAATATTTAAAAATGTGTTTTTCAAGTAATGAACATTATAAATAGTGTATTATAATATTTTATGTACCTATTAAAAAATTTTTAACAATTGTAAAATGTCATCCTCTATTATATTAAAAAAACTCAAAATGTTTAACTAAACAATGTTTCATAAATGTAATTATTAAGAATTATTAATTAATTTAGAATTATTTACTTCTCAAAATTGTACAAGGATTCTTTAATTTAAAAATATAAAAATGTATTATCATTCATTTGTGTAGATGTATGCATGTGTATGTCATTTAAAGCTTACAAAAATTGATAATTTAAGTAAATTTTATATAGTTAATTTTAATTTCTTTAAAAATATATCATAATAATTTTATAATTTAATAAATCATTTGTTTTTTGTTAATTTATTAATCTGCATTCGTTTTAAAGAATTTTTTTCTTCAGATGAAGTAATTACTTCAAATATTTTTGTCATAAGAAACTCTGTTACTATTATCTTATTAATTTTGAAGCAATGCCTATTTATATGCAGTGGATGCTTCTAACAGCTTCTAGCTGTTAGTTTTTCTCTCATATTGATAACAAAAGTATATAATAAACATTTATGACTGATAAATAAATTGTATTAAAAATAACTGATATTTGTTTTTAGAAAAGATGAAAAAATATTTAAGAATCTATGAATTAATTGTGTAAGTCTATAAAAATTCAAAATTAATCAACAAAATTAAATGTTATATACTTGGATATTTAAAAAATAAATGAATAAATAGTTTCTTAAAATTTTACAACAATAGAAAATGAACATTGGAGAAATTTTGAAATATGATATTTTACAATTTAAATAATCAGTATGAAGTTAGAATGACATTTTTGAAACAGAATGAAAGATTTCTCTTCTGAAAAAAACAGTCATCCACGACAAGAAATGATTAAGAAAAGATTTTAACATTACCATCTAAAGAATTTATTTTATTTAAAAAAAAATACTAATATTGATTACAAATAATATGTGTTTAAAGAATGCCTTTTACCAAATCAAAAAGCACAATTCCAGTATATAAAGAATAAAGTTAGTAAAATTGAAATGAAACATAATCAATTCAGAGAACTGGTGGTTGAGGATAAATGCTATTAATAAAGGTTCTAGTAGCTACACAAGATAAGAGTTTGATAAAGGGAAATGTTTTTACATGCACCAAATTATTTAAAAATTATATAGCTACTGAAAAAATGACACTTAGATGAATTATTTTTGCCTATCAACCATTGCGTTTTTACAAACAGAAAATATCATTAAAATATTTTTAAAAATATTGAAAGTTACAAAACATATTTTGAAGAATGTAAATAAGTCATAATTATGATATCTAAGTTACTTATAATAAAATCATAAACTTTGCAAACAGTCAAGTTATAAAGCAATACATGGTTTTATGATAACACAATCAAATTACTAATTTGATTAAGTAAAACAACAACTATATGAACAAGATATTAAAAATATTATATACATTAGGAGTTTTGACTTTGGAACAATTAATTATTCATATTTCAATATTTTGTTACCAAAATACTTGTAAATCTAAGTACTTAATATATTTTAAAGACATTACCTTACTTTTAAAGTGTATTAAAACCATTATAAATATTATTTTACGTAACATGAGTTTTAGTAAGTTTACTACTCTTCTGATATAATTTTGTTATATTTTTACTTCACATGATGAAGGTTTTGTGCAAAATATCTTTATAAATTTGAAACAAAGTATTTAAAGCATTAAAAATACATTTTTTATGTATTGAAACTTTTAGAATATTTTCTATTAATATTATAAGCAATAATAATCAAAAACATAAATCTTGTATGCAATAATTTCTTTGTGTTATTTAATGAGAAAAATTTTATCTGTCTTATTAAAGCCTTTTTAATAATTAAAAGGTTAGTATTAATATAGAACTATATAGATATATTTTCCCAATAAAATATTTTAAATAATTAATTCAATATAATGAAATTTTACAAAATTATATTCAAGTTTCTTGTAATTTAATTTAATAAATTTACTTTAAGCAATCTCCATCGGTGAACATTTAAGGGACGCTGCATTTCCAATTCTAAAGCTGAATTCTTATACCTCTCCTTAAGAAGTTCCTCTTTAGCATGTGTAAAAGATTCTTTTAATTTCTGTAAATCATTTACTTTACACATTAATGAATTTTTCTCCCCTGTCAAGCGCAAAATTTCTAAGTGTAGCAATTTAGTAGTATTCTCTAAAGTTGAGTACAGTTCTTGCTCTTTAACAATAGCCTTTTCAGAATTATTCACTTTTTCTTCCAGTCTTATAACTAATTTCTTCTGTTGCTGTAGCTTGGAGAGTACTAGCATATATTCTTCGGTTTTCTATAAACAAATACAAATATTTATACAGAAACATGTTAATTCAATTCTTATTTGATACTTTCTTGAATTCTTACTTGATTTATTATTTTTCTCTCTGAAATATGTTTTTTCTAAACAAAAGGTAAACATAAAAGAGAAGCATGAGAAGTTTTCTAGGTTTTTGTGATAATTCTCAAAACAACAAATGAGAAATGGTATATATATATATATATATATATATATATATATATATATATATATATATATATATATATATATATATTCAAAGTTTAATGATATTATTTGCAATCAAATATTAAATATAATTAAAATATTAAAGTCATAGAATACTGATATAGAATAAGGAACACAATTTTTCCTGTTAACTTAAGTATATTCCATACAGCATAAGAATGGACCATGGACTAAAATTATTTACATTTAATTGGAATTCTTTTCTATTACATAAAAATATTAAATAAATGGTAATTATAGGTAAATTTACTTCAATTGCAATAAATGACATTTTTAATTTTATGACTAACCTTATTTATTAAAGTAGAATAT
Organism: Latrodectus geometricus; assembly: GCA_026290005.1. NCBI lineage: Eukaryota > Metazoa > Arthropoda > Arachnida > Araneae > Theridiidae > Latrodectus > Latrodectus geometricus. The sequence continues at coordinate 151,505 of JAPDSC010142416.1, forward strand.
AGGAATGCATTTATATAATCTGTGAAGAATTTAATATTTAACTCCCCTATTGATAATTTAATGAATTATATATAATAATAAATAGTCAAAGAGTAATTAAACAGGTTTCTTCAGAATACGCAAAACAACTGTTACAAATGAAAATCTCACAACACATTTCTCACAAGACATTTCTTTATCCTCTTAAAATATTGTAGTTACTTTTATGAATGATGTCATTCTTTGTGTGTATATGCATATAATGTACATGGATATATATATATATATATATATTAAAATTATTTTTAATATATCACTTCTATACATCTGCTAAATAATATGTATCATCAGAAAACTGTATATCATTAAAAATAACAAGTGCAATACAGAGTTTATCTTGTGTATGTGTTTGATGATTATAATTATCCTTTTTCTGATACTAACTAAAACTTGCATATTCGATACAAAAAAATCATATTTTTTCCCTCTATATTAATAACTGATACTTTAAGTCACATGAAGATTCTCCAGTAACACTGATTTACTATATTTCATATTTAATTCAAGTAATTTGAATAGAAAATTAGGTTAATAGAAAAATGATAGTCAAATTTATGACTTACTTCATATTAGTTAAAATACTTACATGCTGAAGTTTTGATTGGACAAGTATAAGCTCTTTTTCCTTATCTTTAATAGTTTGCAATTGTGACCATGTCTGTTCTTCTAAGTGCTTGCACTGATTTTTTAATATTAAATTATTTGATTCGTCTTGAGCTAATTTTGTCATTAAAGATTTATTTTTTAAGTCTAGTACTTCCCATTTCTTTTTCCAATTTTCAATTTCTTGTTCATGAGATTGCTGAGATGAATTCAATTCATTAACATAGCTTTCTAAAATATCCATTTTCCTCTTTATTTGATCATTGGTTTCCTAAATGTAATTTGATTTAATTAAAATATACTACATCAAAATATTACAAACTGAAAATGGTAATTATCAATTAATTTTTTGCATTTAAAATTGTAATTTTTATAATATTTATTTATTGAAAGTACAAAATAAACTATTTAAAAGTATCTGAACAAATTACTTGATCTAAGAAACCAATAGCAGTAAAGAAAGTCTTGAGTGATTATCTTAATCATTCAATGTATTCAGCAGTTTAAAACATGATGTCAAAAGTAATCACTAAAAATAGAAATATTTTCTACAATGGTATTAATTCTTGAATATTATTAGTTCATTGAGTGTTTTTACAAATTATAATAAAGGTTGGTAGTTGACTTATTTTTCATAACCAAATAATTTTTAATAAAATTTTTTTAAAGATAAAAGAGAATTTTTAATTTTATAGATATTTTGTACTTTACAATCAGTAATTTAAAAAAGCAAAATATAAAACTGTCTTTTATGCCTTAAAAATACAGTTATTCAAATCATTGGGATGCATTTATTATTCACACTATTGCTTTAGTATTTATACACAGGATAATTATCTAAATAAGTCAAATCTATTTCCAGTACATTTTTTTGGTGACAGAAAAGATTTGTTTTACTTTTTACAATGCACAAGAGGTTTGTGGTAACCAGTTGGTTATAACATCGTTATCATTAATGGAAAGTAGTGAGTTCGAATCACAACTTAAATAAAGATATGTCATATAGATTAAAGGTGATTGGTGTACGTTAAATAAGTCGAAATCACAATGTCTTTCTTGAGTCTGCAGTTGTTTGGTTGGTTAGGGCATTTGTTCTCATTATTGAAAAGTAATGAGTTCGAATCCTAACCAAACAAAGATTTGTTATGTTAACTAACAGCGGATCCCCATGTGAAATGATACCTTTGGGGTGGCAGGCCAAGTATTGGGAAGTTTTCTGCTTGGTCCCTGCTTCTAAATTACAAAGACTCCCACCCGACTGCTCTTATCTAACTGGTAGAGCCCAACTCAGAGATAGGTAAAAAAAAAGCATGCTGATGAAACAACAACGTCTTTCTTCAAGTAAAATAATATTTCTTGGAGTGGCAAGTCAAGTACTAGGGGTTTTTCTTGGTCTTTGTTTCTAAATTAAAAAAAAAAACCCTATGTATCTATTTCCAGTTAGCTGGTAGAGTTCAATTATAGACTATTTACAAGGAAATATGCTGGTACAACAATGATATACCAAAAAGATCTCAATGCATAAAAATAAAAATCATTTGAGAAATGTATAAATGGAAATCAAATGAAAATTAGAGTTTTATTATGACAAAGGTGCTGATAAACCAATAAAATTAAATTTGTAAAGTGGCTCATTAACAATTAGATTTTATACCATATTTAACTTTATAAAATTTTAATATCTGTGATTTTTTAATCAAAATAAGATTTTAAAAAAAGTAATCTTAATTTAAAATTTGAATAAAATTGAAAAATTTATGAGGATTAAAAATTGGAATACTTGGACAAACAAATTTTACCCTTGAAATTTAATAACTTCACTGTTGAGTAGCTGTTTGTGAAGCAGTAAACAAAAAACATATTACATTAATAACATGTAAAGCATGTTAAAATAATATTTAAAGGAAATATTAATATTATTGCTCATTTTGACAATGTTTCATTAGAGTGTAAGCTTGTACCTATGTCATCGATAAATTTTCATAGCAAATTTTAAAATGTAAAATTAAATCTTTTGATGTGTCACCAAGAAGGTGACTTTTTTAAATGAACATGACTCATGGTTTTAGGGTTCTTCAATGATTAATAACTGCAAATTGTGATGCCCACTTATACATATTTATGTATGAGAAGTAGTAAAAATTCTTCATATAATTTTATGGTAAATTTACAGGAATTAATGCATTTTTGCTGCTTAGAATAACTAAGTTTTGGTAAGTATGAAATTGTAAAATTATAATCTCCAAAACATATTTAATAGGTAACAAGTCTGATGAATATGATAGCAAAAAAAGATTATTAGCAACATTGAGACATTCAAGAGAGAGATATGTCTTGAATGACAGTATAAACCTTTACAATTACTAAATTGGGAAATAATACTTCCATAGAAATACCACAGATTAATTTATTTTACACTGTTTCTACCACTATTAAAATTTACACTATTTTGACCACTGTATGGAATGATTACAAAATATTTGATAACCATACATACATACAAAAAAGAATATGGTACATATACTTAAAAACTGAAATTCACCTACATCAAAACAATCTTCAGATTTGAAGTAAGATTCAGTTCTTATGCATAATTAAAGATACAGTTTTATGAATTTTAAAAAACTTAGTTTAATTTCAATAATGTTCAATTAAATATACAGAAAATATTTTATAACTTTGAAACAAGATAACATAATTATACACTAAAGTAAGAGCATATTTACATTTTTAAATACAAATTTATGTCTATAAAATATGGCAAAAAGTAAAAACAAATAAATAGTTGATAAAATAAGAGATAGTAATCCCTTAGAATTTCTTTTTCAAATGGATTAAAGTTATTTCCTAATAGGGGAATATAAAAAAATTAATGTGTATAGCAAAATAAATAATTATGGCTAGTGAAAAAGATTCTAATTAACAAATAAAATAATGTAAATTTTATATCAGATACAGCTTAAATACAGTATTTAATATAAAAGTTTTGTTTTTACTTTAACTTCTTTGTATTCTTTACAAAATACTCTTCGATCTAAAATGGCTGCACTTGATATATTAATTTGGTGTGTTAATTTATTTGTGATTTCTGTTAGCTTTGCTTGCATATCCGCTTCCTTTTCTTCATGGCAAATAATATTATCATTCAGTTTCTCAATCTTCACAAACAAAATATATAAAATTAATTTCAATAAAAATATCTTTATACTGTTGAAAATATTTTTATTATATTTCCATTACACAAAATGTAATTAATTTATATTTGGTAATTGTAAATGAAACAATCCTTACATTTCACAAACTAAGAATTTTTGTACAATTATATACATAATACAATGCAGAAAACATACATTTTAATTATATTAGAATAATATAACTACTACAGTAATTTAAAAAATCTGCATGGTTAGTCAAAAATATTTTAATCTTAAGAAAACAAAAGCACCCTAATATTAGTTTATATTTATTTTTAAAATATTTTTATTTTTTCATACAATTTCAAAAACATATATATATATATATATATATATATATATATATATATATA
>JAPDSC010142416.1:155793-188115 GCA_026290005.1 Latrodectus geometricus
ATATATATATATATATATATATATATATATATATATACTCTTTTTAAATAACTATACAAATCCTAAAAATAAAAAAACTACAAACATTTACGATTAATCTTATTTAGATTCTAGATTCACATGATTTTTAATAAATGTAATCTACAGCAAATAGTTAACACACAGAAATTATAATTAATTTGAAGTAATTAAATAAAATAAACATGGAAGAAATATTTGAGAAAACTTTGTAATATTAATAAAAATAAAGAGATAATGAAATCCACAGTAAAATAAAAGTAAATAGTCTTAGTAAAGTGAAAACAAAAATAATTTGGAAGAAAGTAATAATTACTCTCTTTCTTCGAATTTACTTATAATTTTAAAAGAATTTTTACAAGCATTTTAATGGGATAATATTTAAAAATATATAAAAAGTATAATTCCTAACATTTTTTTAACAATCTTTATCGCACTCTTCAGAAAATATAAAAATAATAGAACTAGAATTTAAAATGTAAGCATGAGAGAGATAACATGAGCATAAATGTTAAAAAAAAAAAATAATAATTTTGATAAAAAATTTATTAGCGATAAAAATTCTTAAAATATGTTTTATTTAATGTGAACTGTATGTGATTTTGAATAGTTTATTAAAGTATTTAAAATAAAAACATTTCCTTTTAAATAAACAATAAAATTATAATTACTTTAAATTGAAATAAAGGATGTCTATTCCATGCAACTATGATTATTTATGTGAAAAAATAAAATAACTATAAGTAAATTGATATTAGTTTCATTATTGTGATGAACTTTATATCAAATATTTAAATTGTAATTTGAAATTTACTTTTCTTAATAATTAATATTTAATCCATTTCTTAAAATTTGCATTGATCACAACATATCAAATGATTTAATTTATCGTATCCATAAATAAAGTTGTTCTGAAATAGGGATGCACAAGGGCAGCCAGTCAAATAAACTGAATGCAACATATTTTTTGTAATTTTTTTTATTTCATTTAAAGTAAAATATTTTAGAAAAAATTCAATTAATTTACATAAAGGGGGTTTGAAATTATTTTAATAAATAGTAGTTACCCAAGGAATGGCTTTATTCATAAATCTACTTTACTAACAATTTGTATTCTACATTTACTAAGAGTTTTGTCACATGCAAATATTATTACTTTCTAAAGAAATCAATTACATCTATATTAACACAAAAATAAACATAATTTTTAATTTGACCTATAAATGGGGCTTTTTAATACTTAAAAAAATTCATTTAAAATATTTAAATATATAATAAACAAAAAAAACTGTTATGAATTATTTTAAAGCAAATAATTCAAAACAGATTATGAAAATCACATTAATGTCATATTTAAAATCTTTTATTTTATGACATTACAAATGATACAGAAATTCTAGTGCTTATTTTTTCATTTGATGAAAAATTATACATATATGAAAAAATTATTTATTACTTTTAAATAAATGATTATTTTTTTTAAAGTTAAAATACTGTAGAGCAAGAATAAATAAAAATGCTGTTTTTAAAAGTTACATTTCAGAGAGAAGTATTTGAAATTTATTCAATAAAAACAGAATTCAGAGTAGTTAAGAAATAAATGTTGAAGAATTTTAGATTCATAGAAACAAAATAAATAAAAGTCCCTTCCATTGATGAAATAAATACTTAATAAATTGGCATAATATTGAGAAAATTTTCTATTAAACTGTTGTATGCGCAATTTTCAAAAAGATTTGGTGGCTGCTTGATACTATCAGCACTTAGATAAATTCAAGGACAAAAATATTTATCCTTTACAACATTATAGTAAATAACTTTTTTCTAGAAAAAATTTGAATAGAAAGAAATATAGTATCTCATACATTAATAACAGTTCTTTCAATTTCAAGATTTAGAGATAAAATGCATTCATATATTATTTTCTCATGTATTTGACAGATTTTTATTTAAATCAGTAATGATTTTACCAAAGTTGTTAAATTTGAATTAGCTCTCATATAATATTTTGATCTTATATGATTGTAATTTTAATATATAGTAGCCGTATATTTAAATCTGTAGATTTAAATTATTGTTTAAATGTCTCATACAAATTTTGAATACATTTCCATCTTTTTTCAACTAATCATCGACTTTTGCCTAACATACAGATTTCAAGAAAAAATTGTTTTTGAGGGTATTTAATATATTTAATAAAATGTGGAAAAATGCAATCATGGAAGAATTTGAGAGTTTGAAAGGTAGCCTACTATTCACATAGTAATAAATTAGAAGTATTACAAATAATGTATTAGCTCATTTAAAAAAATATAATTTTATCATTTATAATGGTAAAATTTATTTAAAATCATATGGATTACAAAATTTTTATTCTTTTAAATAGATCTGAATGATAACGTCTAAAAATTCAATAAAGTATATATGTATGAGTGTTATGTGTAAATTTATATACATACATAATATACATACAATTAAATCCTTTATTATTCAATTTTGCAGTATCACCTACTAATTATAATAATTTAATGTATTTGGTAAAAATAATGACTAAGATAATTCACAAAAAAAAAATTTAATATTTTTCTTCATATAATAACATACTCAGATATTGCATGAAGACAAATTTCTTACAGGTGATGGGGCATATGTAGAATATATGAATTATTCTTTTATTTCTATTGTTGGTAAAATTTATAACTTTCTTTATCAATTAAAATAAGTTTTAACTAAATATTAGTTAAAAGTATAAACTACAATAGGAATAAATGTATAAGCTAAAATAATGTATTTTCTATGAACATTTAGAGTCCAAGTGCAAAAATATAGAAAAATTCTATATTTAAATATGAAATATTCTATATTTTTAGATATTTTTTATAAAATTTTTTAATTATTTTTGTATATCAGATGGATTTTATTATAATTAAAATATAAAAAGTAAATTTTGTACCTTTTGTGTTAAACTCTTAATATCATTTAAAAGTTGTGATTTAATTCCTTCTAAAGTAACTATAATTCTAGACTTCTTTTCAATTTGAAGTTCAGCATTCTTTAGATCTTGATATAATGTAATTCTTTCATTTTCACTAGTTTTACATTGGTCTGTATATTTTTTCATGACTGATTCCATTTTTAATATATTCTACAAGAAAATCTTACTAGTAAAATCATTTTCAAAGCATAAAAGAGATTAATATGATTGAAAAATATAGCACATTCAAAAATTAATAACCACAGAATACAATAAATATTTAAAATAACTGGTATCAAAAAGACCAGAAAAGTGTTAAATTATGGATTTAAATGTTTAAATTTACTTTAAGCATTTAAAACCATAATTTAATACTTGTCTGGTCTTTTTGATACCAGTAATAATGTAATAATATAACATTTCTAAATTATTACATAATATAAAATTTCTAAATTATTACATAAATTTTTTTAAGAATTGAGAGTTTAAGTATAAATCAATAAATATTATCTAAACAAAAAACTAAATAATTAAAAGTAAGTTATCAAAAGTTTCCAATCTTTTAAACATACATGGATTAATAAGAAATTACATGAATGAAACTTAAATATAAATAACATTTATAATAAAATTAAAAGAATGATTAAGTAACAGATAAGAATAATTAAGTACAAATAAGTTATTTGTAAAAATTACATAAATGATACATTTAATGAATAAAAGATATGTATCAAATTTACCATATACATTCTCACTCCTAAATCATTTGTTTATGTAAAAATATGTATCTTAAAAATTATGACATGCACTTGCAAATCATTTGTTTATGTACCAAGCAAATTTTCATAACTAAGCAAAGGACTAAGAGATAAAACTAATCAATTAATAAAACGGAATTAATTTTAAAGCATTGTCTCTTTGTTGTAAAAAAAATTTATTTTTGAAACATGTTTTTAACTATTATTAAATAAATGATAAGATATTTTGATCAAATTAAGGATTAATTATGTAAGAAAACAAACTGCATTAGTATTTCAAAAAGTGAATAGAAATAATGTTGAAATAAAAACATTATTGAAAGAAAAGTGCAAAAATTTATAAATGATATACTTTACTATAAATTATTTATATCATAAAATTCCTTACATTTTTTTGTAAAATAAAATATTCCTAATAAATCCTATAAAATAGTACTTATGTTTCTCATATTTTTACAAGTACAATATTTTATTTTTACAAGTACAATAACAGTAAATTTTCTTAAAAAAATCAAAATAATTTAAGTACATTAAATATACAATATATGTTTGATTAGATTATTTAACTATATCTCGGTATCGGCATACTTAATAAAATAATACTTATTTACATTTCGCAAAATAATTTTTTTTTATCAAATATTATTTTTTTTTTCTTACTTTAATCTATAAAGCTTAATTTTGGGGAATATTATTTAAAATCAAGATACTATGAAATCCCACATAGATCTCAACTTCTTAAAATACGTAAATGTTATTAAAATTATAGTATATTTAATCAAACAAATCATTGAACATGTAAAACACTGGAAATCTTTAATTTATGATCTCATACAAAATAATATACATTTTTTTAAGGTAAAGACATGAAAGAATGGTGCATTGATGATCTGTATATAACAAACTATAAAATCAATTTTGAAATTCAATGTAATGTGAAGCTGATATTTCCTTGCTGTTAAAATAATATAACACAATCAAGAACTTTCACTAGAACAAATGGTTAATGTACTTAAGGTACAATCTTCACATTTGTTAGACTCTTTCTGACTTATCTAAATTAAGTGTATTTATCTTTAAATTCAAAAAATTTTTTCTTAAAATATAAAATAATAAAAAATTTCAACAGACAGCAGAATTTTTAAGAATATTTAGATATATTAACAAGTAAACTAGAAAGTTGTTTTTATAAAGCTATAATAAAAAAGAAAATTTTAAGAAATGGTTTTAATTGCAGAAGAAAGCATAAATTAAGAAATTACTAATAGCACCTTCTCTAGCAAGGAATAGATAAGATGGTTCCCCAAAAGTAACATAGTATGAAGAAAATAATCATCATATTTGCTTCATCAGGCAGTTAGGAATAAAAATAAACTAGTTGATTTGAAATACGTAAAAATTTAAAATGATAAAATTACAGGAATAATCGAAAAGCATGCAAGATAAAAATAATTTTTAATAAATGAGACATTTTGGTTAGATTTATAATCAATGAAACTTCCTGAAAAAGGATAGTTTCAATAGTAAATTTTTTATGACAACCTAAAAATTCTAAACAGAATTAATTAGAGCATATAAATATTATTAATATTTTTATCTACTGATATAATAGAAGAAAGTGAAAATAGTATTAGACTAGAATTTGCTATTCACTGGATGTTTCAAAGTCAAAAATTGTTTTAAAAAAGTTATTATTTATTGAATATTTTTTTTTATGAAAATCATAAAAATTATTGAATAACAAGTTTAAAATATAAATATATAAATAAATATGTAAATAATATAATTTAAGTCTAAATTATTGGAAATTTTGTTTGAAAAAGTAGATGTACGTTCTGAACCAGAATAGAATCATAGGAACAAAGATTTAGCGGTTTTAAGTTAAGCAAATTGGATTAAGACTTTTACATAATTTAAAAACTTCACATAAGCACCTACACATGTTTTATTTAAACATTAAGTCATTATAAATTATTATTTTAAATTAGAAAAAAAAACACAAAAGGATTGCAAAATTTAGATATTTTCATTAAAAATTACAAGCTTTTTAATGTAAGCAATATCTAATGTATAATTTATTAAATACATGATTACATACAATAAATTCATGTTTATAACTTTTATTTTATTTTGGAGAAATTTCATGGTTATATATTTTTACATTTAATTGAAAGACAAATAAAAATTATATATCATGAAGAAAACATCTTAATCTACATATCATTTTCTTTACTATAACCACAAATAATAAATTCAATGAGATAAAATTAAATATTTTCTTAAAGAAAAAAACTGAATTTAGAAAAATTCTTTAACCATATGAACTTTATTTTAAAAAATTGTGTAGTAGTACAAAAAATAACAGATTTTATAAAAAATAATTTTAATAATAAAATAGATTTTTTAATGAAAATTTAAATACATTATTCAATTATAAAGATTTTCACTTAAGTCAAAGTCAAGTCAAGTCAAGAGTCAGAATCTAGAAAATACAATCATATAATTCCACGTTGTATAATGGCTAAAAATAAGTATCTGCAAATATAGGCAACTAATTTCAAAATTGCATGCTAATTATTTTTAAGTTGGAGGTATAGAGTTAATTTTCTCCCAAATTATATAGCTACATAAATATTTCTTAGAAAACATCTTAAATCTTTTATTAGAAACTCTCTAAACTATGAAAATGTTAGTTAATAAAATAATAAAAAAATATGCTAAAAAATTTTGATGTTCTTCTACACTAAATATACATAGATATTTATAAGATTAATTGTATAAATTTAGATAAGATATAATTTAAAAAACATAAATTTAAGATACAGATTAAGAAAGAAAATATAATTTAATTTTACAAGAAATATTTTACATACCTCAGCCAATAATTTTTTTTCCCTGATTAAAGCAGATACTTCACTTTCATACTGAGTTAGCTGTTTCTTTAATTTAATTATTTCTATAAATGCAATTGTTCACATTCATTAATAAACATATACAACAATAATTTTGTAAACATATTTCCAAATTAATTATAAATATCCTTATGATATTACTGAAAAGTATAACAAGTTTTTATAATAGAAATATAAATAAAAATTTTAAAGAATAAACTTTTAAAGGTTTTCAAGAGCAGGAACTTTCTAAAAGTCATAATATTTTACACCTACAAACATTGTGTTTCCTTCATATTTATATGTTTATTATTATAAAGATTGAAATCGGTTATACCTATTATATAAATATCAAACTTAAATGAAATTAATAAATATTGTTATGACTATCATAGATTAATAGTATTTATAAATGTCCCACTAAATGTGCTTGTATTATAAAACAAAAAAATAACATATATGTTAATATATATTTATCTGAAAATGACTTCACTTGAAGGTAATATGAACAATGGTACAATAATGCTAACTCTTATGTTCACTTATGTGAAGGCAATATATAGCAAAAAACAGAACATTGATATAAAAATAATTGTGCGTACTTAATGTCATGTAATTAAAGCATTGAACTAATGAAAGAAACATTATACATGTAAAAATAAAACCTAATAAATGCATACTTTAAATGAAATTAAATAGACTTTATTTCATAGCTATTGTAATAAAATTATATATGTATCAGTATATTAACAATATCAGTATTTCCTGCATAAACAGTTTTAAATTAAATAACAAGTGGTAAATGATTACTTTTAATGAAATAATCCTGAATATATCTGGTATATTAATTTTCACTTTTTGAAATACGATATTTTTATATAAAATAGTTTTTACAGTTTTAAAATAATAAGAAGAACTAGAATACATGTTAGTCTAGAACAGGGGTGGCCAAACTTTTGGGATCCGGGGTCTACTCCATATTTAAAAAATCGAAGGCGCTGTACCAATGGCAGAGCTAAATTAATGAACACATTTATTTTCAGTAAGAAGAAAAAATGGTAAATTATGTAATTTTTCTAAAAAAAACTTAATATTAATATTTAGAACATAAAAATTACTGACGAAAATAATCAAAGTATTCATAAATATATCAAAAACTGACCATCCTATTAATTTCGTTTAGTTGAAACTTGGCATTGTATATCTGCGACAAGTTTATCATATTGTGGCTGGTACAAGCTTATTGCAATGCATAAACACAAAATTAAATGTTCATCTGTTAAATGCGACCAATGTTTGTTTTTGTCCATGCTTGAAAAAGCAGATTCGCAAAGATACCTCGATCCAAAAGTATGATTTCAAATACAAAATCAATTTGTAAATATTTGGAAACGTTTCCTCAGAAATTAATTTCCAAAAATCAGTATCATTAAATATGCTCTGGATTTAAAAAATATATCGCATCTTAATTTAATAATTTCTTCCTCGACCATGACTGATGTGATGTCCTATTTTTTCAGATACTCCATCAATGTTAACATTTTCCTTAAATGGGAACATCATAAAATTGAGCATTTCTTTCAACCTAATTAAGTCAGCGAAATCTTCGAAATCTCGGTTTGGATTATGGATGCATTCTTCCTTCATGTTTTTGAAGTTTCTCAATTCATGTTTTCTTAATTAAATTGCATACCTTTCTATAGTTTTTTTTTTAATATTTTAATCGCGCTCATCATATCCGTTTTAGGTTTTAGATCGTAAACCTTTAATCATAAATCTTTAAATCGTAAATATTTGCATTGTTTGTTTTGGGTTTTAAAGCGTAGACTGTAGTAAATTTTTATTTTAAATAATTCATTGATTCTATATCATAAGTCATAAATTAAATTGTTAATATCCGAGGTCATTATCGGGATGGTCGCGTGAACTATTTAAATTTCTTCGTGGTCTACCAGTCGACCGATGTCGACGTCTTGGCACCCCTGGTCCAGAGAATATGCAAAGCAATATGAATTCGAATGAATAAAACTGTTCAACAAACAAAAATAGAATAAAAAAACACATTTTTAGTGTAGTATTTTTATTAGAGAAATATTACCAAGAAAATATTTCTTGTTATAAATGTATTATAAAATGTTCCATATTCCGAGAGAAATAATATAATCATAAATCAATGATTTACAAAATCATTTAATTGTAGTTTTTATAAAGACAATAAAATATTTTTGAATTTATTAAAAAAATGCACACACAAATTCAACAAATCAATAAGCAAATTTTTTAATGTCAACAAAAATTTTGAATTATTATTATTATTTATTTATTTATTATTTATTTTTTTTTTAATCAAAAAATTAATTTTTGTAAATTATTTTTTATAACATTTTTTTTTAAATCAAAAAATAAATTTTTATCAAACAATATAAAAAAAAGCCTTATAACTAAAAGCGAGTATGTATTAAATGTTTTATAATTAAAATTTTAAAATAGTTCCAAGAATAATCATACACAGTTTACACAAAGATAAATAAAGTTGATATAGAATAATTGATGAGAATACTAAATCCATTAGATAAATTTATGATAAAATTTCTAATTTATAATCTGAAGGATGTTTTATATTGATATATTTTTGTTTATTTTTAATGAAATTGTTGCTCTTATTTTAATATCATTGAAAACATCAAATTGAATTTCAGCAGAAGAATTGCACTAGCATTTATAAATTTAGTTTGCAGAGGAACTCTCTAAATAAATGGAAATTAGCATCAGACTTTTCTCAAGCTTTAGTAATCAACCTCTCTTTTTACAAAGTGTAATATCTGGTGACTATTTGATGGTCTCTCTTTTGAGAAAGTTATTGGAATTTAAAATAGTATGGCAGAAAAAGGTTCGAAAATAAGTTGCTACGTTTTATAGGAGTGAAATGCTCTGATGGGGTTTTTTTTTTTTTTTTTTTTTTTCCTAGTAAATTTATGTTTGCGAATAAATAAAATGTACTGTCCAGCAAATGGTAATGTATAATTTTCTCGGCCATTCTACAAATCACACAAAAAATTTTTATTATTTTTCAAAATATGAAAATATCTTTCAGATATTTATAAACTTTTATACTTAATGACATTATAGTATATTCTGTCATGATATATACATTTGTTTCCTATTAATCACTTTCTTAAAATATGCAAGAATATTTGAAATAAACTAGACATAATCATATACACATACTTCATTACATTAAGTACAAGAAATATATTAACTATTGGGAATTTTTTAATTTACATAACATTTTGAGATAAATTTTAAATCAAAGTAACAATTTCATTAAAAATTGGAAATTTCAGTTTCATATGGTATTCTGTATTTCTAAATCATTAGTTTTTTTTATTGAATTTTATAAATTTTTCCAACTGTAGCAAAAAATTTTTTTTATTTAATTAAAACAAAGATAATATTATTGAATACTGTATTCAGTATTGAAAGAAAAGTAAACAAATTTAACAGTGTGATCATTAATTGCTTTAAAATTTAAAAAAGTCATATCTCATAATACAAAATGGCGATTAAAATAATTATAATGCTTTAATATTCAGCCTCTAAAACATGCTTTATTTACTTTAAAAATAAATGATCATACTAATTTTTAAATTGTATATTTATTTGACAGAAAATTTAATTAAAACTTAAAAAAGCTTGATAGTTTTATAGCATCCAACATTAGAATTTGAAATACAGAGAATTCCAAATAAACAATAATAAATATTCATACACTATATATCTTATTAAAATAAAATTACATAAACTTTGCTTTTATGAAGACAAAAGATGTTAAAAGAATATATATATTTTATAGCTTTTGTATGTTTTATTAAACTTTTTTAAAAAATCGTCACCTAAACTAATAAATTAACAATGAATAGCAAATAAATATTATTTAACTACAATTATCAATGAAAAGGAATCATCTTTATAAACATATAAATTATGTTGTAAGAAAATCTCAAAATAAAATATTGCACAGCTAAGACACAATTTATAAGAATGTGCAAAAAAGAAGACAGACCTTACTCATGTTTATTTCTTCATTAATCATCAAGATTATTTAGTCTGATTTCAAGGTGTGCTACATAAAGAAAGTTCAAAATAAAATATAGTGCATTAGGAAAGGAAAAAAACATCAAAAAATGTAAAGAATGAATGATACATTTCATTTTAAAAGAAATAATAAGTGAATAAAGAAATGTAAATTCTTAAAAAAAACTATTAAAACAGGAAAGTAAGAAGCATGCTTTAATAGTATAAGTCAACATTTTGTAACTGAAATATAAATCTATTCACTATAATAAACTAATAATAATAAATTAATTTCTTATTTTTAAAAAAATGCCTACCTTTTTCATTAGTCAGCAATTCTTTTCTTAAATGATCATTACTAGTATTAACACTCTGTTTTTCATTCTGTATATTTAACAGTTTCTGATGTAAAATTTCTTTTTCATTTATAGTATTAATAAGTTTTCCATTTAATGTCTTTAGATCAAAATCTTTTCTCTGAAAAATTTTTAGTTATACATAAAAAAAAAATTGTATACTTATTAATATAAACTTTATTGTTACATGAAAGAAAGTAATTTATAAATTTCATTAATATATAAAGTTAGAAAACAACAATATTATGTACTACTTTTTAAAAATATATTTTAAAGATATATATTGGAACATTTAAAAAAATATTCTATCCCCACAAAAAGGTAAATCATAAACTATTATACAGACTTCATACATACATTAACATTAATATTTATGAAATGTGAAGTTTACAGCAGCATAATATTAGTTAAAATCAAAATGCTGTTTCGTAAAGTTTTCTATTCAAAACTGTAATTTTTTTTTCAATAAAAGTAATAAAATTGTTTCTCGCATTATGTTAATTATCTTCATCAGAATTTGCTCCAATTTTTTATAATTTTCCTTCATTAAAAAATTATGTTGTAAATTAAAAATAATGCTTGTAATTTCAATATCATTCATACAACACTTATTTCATTTCAATGGTTGTTTTGCTTGTCACTTAACATTCCATTTTTTGCCCACGAGCTAATTAGACCGAGAATAAGTTCAAAAGTGAATTTTAATGGATGTTTGTATATTATTAACCAACTGCAATTAACATGAAGAGGAATATTTTCAATTTAAGTATATGTAAATAATTATTTTTCTTAACTTTATATTATTAATTTATTATAAATTGATTGATCTATTTCAATGATGTTTGTAAAATTAAATTATAACTACTAATTTTTTAAAATTTCAACATAATTTTTATTTTACTGCAGAAGCAACATTTATTTTAATACAACTGTGCATTAAGCGGGCATAGTGTACAATTCTACAAGAGAAAAAAAATAGTTGAATTCTATAAAAATTTATAAATTTCACAATTAAATTTTATAAACACAAATTCAATAGCATAGGTGTAGTGATTCATGCTCCAGAAGAACAGGTACGAGGTTTAATTCTCGGGCCAGGAATTGTTGACTCAGCATTTCAACTCTCATTGGTCAATAAAATTGAGTATCAAGCATGCTTGGAAAATAAACACTGGGAGTTTTGCATAAGGTTGACGACCTAACCACAACATATGCTTTGTACCCCAGAGCGCCATCAGTCACACAAACGAATGTGGGCACTATAGGCCTTGGTCCCCATGTGAGTTGTCATACCATTAATTTTTAAATTACACAATATCAAAAGAAAAATGTTACAATCATTGAAATCAAATAAAAAGACTAGTGCTCACATCTTTTAACATATAAAAAATATATCTTTAGTTCAATAAATATAAATAATCCTTTTTTTATAGATAGAAAAAATATATATTCTCCAAAAATAAAAATATATAATCAATAAATTAATTCTGTACACTCTAATAGAGTAAGTTACTTATAAAATAGAAAAATTTTCATAAACGATTCTAAATTTAAAATAAATAATGTAAAACATCAACAAGAATTCTAAATTATATAAATACTAAAATATAAACAGGAATTTCAAATTTAAAAATATATAAACAAACATTAAAATATGGGTTACAATTTTCTACAAAAATTAAGCGAAATTTTAGCTTTATAACACATTGTTAAAAACTAATAACGAATTCCATAACGTATAAATAATAATTTTTATTGAAAAAAGCTACTATTGAAGTAATAAATGCCTTAAATTTTATAACTATATTTGCTATTGATTGAATATAATACTAATAATAAACCAATGCATTTTTCAATACACTTTTTTATTTCAATGTTTCAGTCTTTCATTTAAAGAATGTTTACTGAGATTTACAAAAAATTATTAATAATAAAATATTCACATTTAGTATTAGCAATTTTTAATAGTTTTTATAATTTTCCTTTATTTTAAAAATGTATTTAATGCAAACAAATTTATTTAATAATTAATTTATTAAATAACAAATTTATTTAATAATTAATTATTTAATAATTTATTTATTAAATAAACAAGGTTTTAAGTTATTTTTGTACTGTTTAATATTCAGTTAGTTAAATATTTAATATTACAAGACTTATAAAAATACTTAACATGTATTATTCTAAAATAAAATATCACTTGAATAACTTAGAAATCTAGTATACAAAAAAATTATAATTTTTGTACTTTTAAAAAACTGAATTTTATATATTCAATTAATCTAATTTTGATAATTGAAACAAATATTAAAATTATTAAAAAAGGAATGTTGAAATAAAGTTTAAAATATAGTATTAACAGCACAAATTAGTAAGAATTATAACATGAATCAAACTTCTCATAATTACAGTTCATACATGTTAATGAAATAAAATGTACAGTTTTCAAAAGTAAAATTTTTATTTTGACCTAAATTCAGCATCCTGTTGCATATAACTGTCAAGGGAATAGAAAGACTGAAAAAAAAATATTTGTTGAATTTTGTAATAAAAGTTGGCTTTTTAAGATAGTAATTGCACTCTTAATCAGATTTACTACTCTATTAAGTAATCTTGAATAAAACTTCAAGAGTTTCCATCACTGACATAAAATATTTCTGAAGAGGGAAACCTAGCAAAAATTGTAATACTAATTGGTTACAAAGATAGAATTCAGGAAAGATCATATATATCAAAGATGCAGCATAAAATTCTTTTATGTAGTATGATTTAATTTTTTTGTGAACAAGAATGTTAAATTTTGTATAAGAACTATAAATAAATTAGAAAGATCAATGAAAATAATACAATAGTAACCAAGTAGTTTTGGTTGAAAAATAAAATCAAATGTTACAAAATAACAATTGTAACATAATCAAAATTCATTTTCAACATAAAATAAATTCTTAAAAAAATCTTTCCATTAAGATTCAAAACATTTGTTGAAAATAAATTTAAAAATTACAGTAGATGAATTTTTATAAGTTTGAAAATATTATTCGAATAATGTTAATTAATTTGTGCTGCCTAATATTTTGCAAAAAGCAGAAAATAAAATTCAATTTAGGCTTAATAAAATTATTAGTTGTAATGCTTTAAATATTAATCTAAATAGATTTTTTTATATTAAAATTAAACAAGTGAAAGTAAAAAGAATAAAAATAAAAATTACAATAAAAATTAAATTGGGTAGAAAATATAAGGTTTTCAAATATTTACAAGAATGTTTTTTATTTAATGGATTAAGGAAAAATTTTGAATTATCTATACACATAAAATATTTTTTTATATTTGAATAAAAAAATGTTATTAGTTTATTAAGTTCAGTTGCATGAGATGCAATTTATATCAAAATGATGGTCTTTATCTAATTTAATACAGGCTACATCGCATTTCATATTTTCCATTATAGCATTTATAATAAATTTAAACTGTAATTAACATTAATTGAATTCACTATAAAGTTATTCTCACCACAATACACACAGATTTGTAACAATATTTACTTCAATGAACTTTATTTATTTTAAGTTCTAAAAAATATTATTGCCACAGCAAATGTATTTTAATGTTTCTCAGTAATTCGGTAATTATTAAAAACGTGATGAATTGCTTATTCAATTTCAATGTTTAATAACTTAAAGAATATTCTAAGTTGTTCAAGATCTAATTCAATTCGTTTTTTAGCTTTTCCATTTACCTCATTTCTAGTTTAAAAATAAGTTTAAACAAAATTAAGTAAGTAGTAAATATCATAGAAAAATAATTATTATTTTTCTAATCCTATTCTTTTTTTCTTCAAAAGTAAAGAACATGTTTTTATACTAGAAAATAACCTACCAGTTTAAAATATTTTAATAACTAGAAGAATGATTCTAGGGCAATCATTTACAAAAGTACACATAATTCATGATCCACTTTTTGTATTGTGATGAATATATAACAAAATTATTTACAGTTAAATCTTAAGAAATTAAAGCAATAAATTAAATTAGAGCATTTAAAATATCATAAATTAATATGTTTATATTTGAAAATATTTCCTTCAATCTTACTTCTAATAACATAGTTAATTTATCTTTTTCAGAAGAAATCTGTCTTAAACTGTCTATTTGAATAATAGCTTCTTCTTTAGTTTTCTGATAAAGATCTTTCAGATTGTTGATTTTCTTTTGGTGTGCAGAAACTTTCATCTGTAGTTGAAATATGAAGATTTATGAATAATTTATCAATAATTAATCATAGAATAATGTCAAATCCATTACACTTTATCTTGGTAATTTTAATATTAAAAAGTTTTATTTTGGGATTATAATACATCCAAGCTAAATTTAATGCTTTTATCAAAAGAAGTTTAAAGTTATTTATATCAATTAATTCTTAAAGATTCCTTAATGATTAAAATTTAAATAAATAATTCAATTATTATATTAAGTGCAAGTAACTTACTTCATAAGAATTCATTTTCTTCACTGTTAATTCTAATTTCCTTTTTAAGGAATTAACCAATTCTTCTAATTCTTGAATCTTATCTTTCTTATCACTAACTTCTGTCTCAGCAATATGCCTATCTTTGACAATTGTCAAGCTTCGTTCTAATTCTTCTTTCAGTTTCAGTCTTAAAACTTCTACATTTTCCTCCAACTATATTTATAAAATTAAATCACTATATATTTATTTTTAAATATCAAAAACTTATCAATACTAAGCGTTTGCTATATAAAGGATGTATTCAATTGAACATAAAATAATTTCATACATTCTAATTTTATGGCATTTTTATTAATTAGTATTTATCTTAAAGTCTGCATTTTGTAAAGCTTCTATTAATTATTTTAAGATCAACTTTTCATGCCAAAAAGTATAAATACCAGATTTATTTTATATGATGATATAATAACTTCTTTTAAGAAAAAATATTAAAATATAAGTTAATAAATCAGTAACCGAAACAAATAAAGCAAAGTCATCAAAAATATTTAATTCACCTTCAATTATATTGCATATAAAAGTTAAACACTAATGTATAGAAACATTATTTTTGTAAAGTATTTAAATAATTTTAAATTTCTTTAGTATATAAAAGTAATTAAAGTCATGAATTTCTTTACATCAATAACAAACATTTATATATGTGTGTGTCTGTGCATGCATGAGTGTACATGCAAGATTTAAATTGAATAAGTGTTTATATCAAATTTACATTGGGATACAAAATAATTTTTTTCCTTTATTTTCTTATCGCTTTTCAAAGCAGCAAGAAAAGCATTTAATTAAATATTTAGATGGAATAACTATGAGATAAGTGTAACATTTTTCCTTAGAAAACTATATTATGCACACTGACACTATTTATTATTATGTATTGTAAAGTTCAGTGATGTTTATTATAACTCTCTGAAATATTTATTTTTGATTTTAAAATATAAATTGTATATTTGAAAATCCTGATTAAGATATTTTAGTAAGGAATTTAAAATTTTCAATTAATATTATTATCAGAAAACACTAGATACAAATCTTTTTTATTTTTTATATGAACAAAAGTTGTAATAAATGAATTCTTCAATAAAAAAGTTTGAAATTTTTATAGGGATATATTATAGATAAACTCCAGTATTTTCTATTATTAAGAAAAGCTAAATATTTTACATTCAAAATTCAAAACTAAATTCAATGATTTTTCAGAGTTATATTTTTAATTTTCCATGATAGAGAATTCACAGAATTTGCTAATCATATTTTTTGTTCATATTTTATAGTAAAATTATTATAATAAATATAAAAACTTATTTATACTTGGAGACATAAGTTACAGACACAATTAAATTTAAAAGAAAGTTTTATTGCTTTATAACATTTCATGAATCATATAAAAAGCTGCATGACTATTTTAACATACAGCAAATATATAAAATATTATATTTCATAAATATGTTTTCAATGAACAAAGTAACTTGGTAATTTGATTCATTTTTTACAGCTTACTTAAGTAACTTAATCAAACTAATAACTTTGTAAATATAAATTATAATGCATGAATTGGTTGGCATTTCTGTATTCATCTTTTCTTTTTCAAATCTCTAAATAATATATAAGCAGTAAGCCATAAATAACTAGCAATCATTAACTATTTAAATATGATTATAATTTGAATATGAGACTTTCAAAGAGATTGATTTTATAATTAAAGTAGATAAGTCTATAAACTTACTAGCTTGTATTTAAGGCAAGTGATACATTGCACCTTAAATACAAGCTAATGATGAAATGATTTTAATAAAAAGTACAGTAGGAAGTATATATTTATCTATATTTAACAAGTATTAATGTGCATAAGTTTTTATTACTATTAAATTAATATCCATTCTATTCCATTCATTCCATTTAAATATAGGAATTAACACTATTTCAACTGAAGCTCATGAGTAACTTTAGAAACTTGTGACAAATAATAATACTTTAGCATTTTAAAAAAATAGTTATTTATATTAAATTTAAATAAAATGTTTATTTTTTGTTTCATATAACTTACATCTGTTTAAAAAAATATTAAATTTCGAAAATTTTTGAGTATGAAAAATATGTATTTTCTCTTTAAATTGCATTTTATTTTATAAATCTGTGAAAGCAAAAGGCCTTTATCTATTCTTGAATGTTGAAATATAAATAGTTTATTGGTATTAAATATTCAAAACTGAATTTGAATAATTAAATTATGTGAAAAAATTAATTTATCTTTAAAACAGTGAAAATGGCTTTATTATGCAAAAATATTTTTCTATAGGAATTCAATATTTATGTAATCAAACTAATTATAAATTTATAATCTATATAAAAATATTTTAAAAAATTAGGAAAAATTTTTTTTGTCAATAATGATGGTTTGAGGCCTTTTCAATTCCCATTTATCTATACCAATGTTTCTCAACCACTGTGCCACAGCACTTTTGCCAAATTTTAGAAATATATAAAAAATTATTATGCTTTTTTGATTTCCAGTAAAGTAATAAACATATTGCTATTTTGGTAGTACATATTATATGATTTTATTTTACATTCAAAATTATTATCATAAACTATTTTATATATTGTATTATGGTCAGTAAATAAGTTTTAAAATTATCTTTTCCTTTGTGAGCCACCAAATTTTGAAATTGTTAAAAATGTGTCGTGACACACAAAAAAATAAAAAGCTGAGAATTATTTCTATACATTATACTTCTATTATGATTTTCCTCTTGATGTTATTAAGGAGATTTGTTATATCTCTCAATTCTATGTAAACTTCTCGAACATTAAATAAAAATATCACAGCAAACATTTTACACATATTTCTTTATAATATTTAAAAACAATATTTTTTTATAATTTTTTTAAATACATTAAACACAAAAATTATCATTTCATATCTATTAAATATTAACTTAGAAAAATTTAAAGCTATTTATAAGTTAACTATTTTAAATTTATATATTTTGATTGTATATTTAAAGTTATTAACTTAAAATTGTAAAAAAAATATAATTACTATTAATTATAGTGACTAAATAAATAATTATGAAAAGATATATAATATTTCCATACATACATAGTATGTTGTTTAATATATATTGTGTAAAGAGAAATCATAAAAATATATTATAATTTAAATTAAAAATGATCATTAAGAATTAGTAATAAGAAAACTTGCAAAATGTATTAAAATAACTTAAATAATTCCAAATCTTATGATTTCATAAATAATGTATCCAGACAATTTTCTATTAAGCTAAAAACCTACTGAAGTTTTAAAAGCAAACTTATTTTTAATCAAAATGTATGAATATAAAATGAAAACGAAGCAGATTAAACTATCATTTGATTGAGTAAAAAATATTAAGAATATCAATTACGATCCATGTTAAAATTATAATTATTTATAAAAAATAACAAAATTCATTTTAAAATTATATTTCTAAAAACCTTTTGCATAGCCTCTACTGTTTCTATTAACTTGCTTTTTATTTCTATTTCTGTATCTTCTTTAATTTTCAAATCACTTTCCAGCTGAAGAATTCTAGAATTCAAAAGTTTCCTTTCTCTTTCTGCTTCAATCTCAAATGTTTTCTCTCTATTAAAAATTATTTTAATATGTTAGTTTTTTCTATAAAAACTGTGTTAACATTGAAAATAACAATCATAAAAAGGACTAAACAATTCTTTAAGTTCAGAAATGAGAAATTTTTTAACTGATTCAAAATAATAAAATATCTTTAAAATATTGAGTATAACAATGTATTATTAAATCAAATAATGCATTTTTCAATTTCTTTATCCAATTTATTATTAAGACAGATAAAAAAGTATGTTATTTAGAATTATATCTCAAGAAGTAACTTTTAGATTTTAAAAATTTACGTGCTTTGTTTGTCATTCCATTCCAAAAGAGTTGTTCCATTTATTCTAACTTAGATTTAACTTTTTTAATAACATTTTGGAACTTAATTTCATGATGCACCCTACCATCTATTTAAATTTATGTGGATACAAATGTACTAAATATTTTTACCTAGGCAAATTCTATTTAACTATTTAATGTTTAAAAATGCTATAAGCAATTGAATGGAAACTATATATATATATTTATATTTAGACTTCATGTAAGGGTGGTACCAGAATATTGTAATTAAATGCTTATTGTACTATTCAATTTTATAGATAAAGATAAAAAAATGACGGACACAAATGATTAATAAATATTAAGTTTTTCTTTAAAAAGTAATACTTTCAAATAAAGGTTTTTACAAATTCCCATCATATTTAGATAATCTTTAAGGATATATGAGTAGCAAAGCATCAATGATATTTTTAAGATGACCTTTGCTGTATATATAAGTTCCTTTAATTTGCTGGTACATCAATCTTCCTTGAAATTCTAGTCTTGTCTATTACATAGCATCAATTAAAGAAATGCTTTTTACAAAGCTATTGGAAACATTGAAAATAAGTACTCAACTCAATATTTTAAAATGCAGTAATTTTTAAAAGAAATAAAACACAGAGAAAAAAATTATTGAAACTTATTTTCATTTCCTATTACTAGGACACTTCTTAGTTTTAAGACCAACAGCATTATAACAAGTAAATTCAATGGCAAGTTTGTACAATGAAACACCCAACAGGTGTTATCATTGCCTCAAAAATAAATTCTCATAATTCTGCTTAAAAGTATATATATATATATTTTTTTTTATTTATTTATTTATTTTTTTTTTGAGATTAATAAACTAATTTAAAAAAGTGGTATTAAAACAGAAGTTTCCCATACAATAAAAATAAAAAATAGAATAAGAAAAGTTTTCCTAAATATCAGAAAACTTTGTTTGATTTAATATTTAACATTAAAAATATTTCCAGTAACCCTTTAAAGTAATCTTAAAACTTATGGAAATAAAAAAAGTCAATAAAAGATCTTCACTATTAGAAAAATAAACCCACTTCATTAATTTCTATTCAAACATATTTGGCAACATGCAAAAATATCAAATCTCAGTTTTGAATGCTATTGAAGATTTCAAAAAAAGATATCAGAATTTAGTGTTAATATGTTATTGCACAAATGAACATGAATATATAATATGGAATTGTCAATATAATAAGGGAAACAAATTCTTCTAACATAGGTAGTATTCTTTTCGAAAATTTTTACAGAAAGAACAAATTCAAATAGTTTATCCAAAACACTCCTTATAAACATGCCATAACAAAATACTATAAAAATTATTTTAAAATGAGAATCCTAGTGAAGTCAAAGATAAGTATTATTTAAAAGGTCTTTTCAGGAAACATATTATTAATTTTTTTAATAACCTAGAGAATTAAATATCTTTATATTTATGAGAATTCCAGATTAAATTTGCATAAAAAGGGGATATAACTATTAACCAATTCAAGACTAGATAAATATTTATTATTTGCTTACATGATTTTTTGCAGTTAGTAAGTAATGCTGTATTTTTCTAAAGATATTTTCTAACATACAATAGATATATGAAAATCAAAAGCTAGATTAAATATGATATATCTAGATAATATAAGAAGCTTATGTCCCCTCAATTACACTTCAAAAAGAAGACTATCTTTGGTCTTACTAGAACTGCTATTTAAATCCTTCTTTTAACAGTTTTATCATCCAAAAAAAAAAAAAAAAAAACTTCAACAAAATTAGCATCTCAATAGTGCAGTCAAGTAACTTACATTAGCAAGAGAAGTTCTTAAAAGCAGAAATCTTTTCTTATTGAGAGCAATTAAAAAGCATTTTTGACAATATTAATAGAGAGTAAAATTTAATTCTAAAAATAAATAATGCTATTGCCATAAATAAAACAGAAATATTTGACAAGAAATATTTTCCAATAATAAATCCCAAACATTATTGAATGGAAGAAAAACTTCATTCTATAACTATTCAATATAGGCATGAAACAAGTTATTTTTTCCAAATAAATAACTGTTAATTAATCTAAAGAACAAAAGTTTCATTGGATTTTCCAACCTATCTAAATATATGATTATAAGTATCTTTTTGGTCATGACTGATGATTGTCAGAGGTATTACTAATTATTTCAATATCTAGAAAAATCAATCATGGCATCTAATCATGTATATTAATAAAATAGAATGTCTATAGATTAATCTTATAGAATTTTTTTTAAATTCTTTATTTGTTCAATAAATACTTTAAACATTAGTATAAGTAAATATATTATTATAACAAATATAT
Organism: Latrodectus geometricus; assembly: GCA_026290005.1. Taxonomy (NCBI): domain Eukaryota; kingdom Metazoa; phylum Arthropoda; class Arachnida; order Araneae; family Theridiidae; genus Latrodectus; species Latrodectus geometricus. The sequence goes on from JAPDSC010142416.1 coordinate 177,670, forward strand.
TGATGAATGAATATATATTATTATAACAAATGCTGCATATCTGAAAAATTTTTTGAAAAATAAAAAATAATTTATTTAGCTTTTTCAATAAAATGTTTATTTTTATCAACAAAAATGTTTGTTTTCATGAGCAAATATTTACAGTATTTCATCAAAGTTTTTCAATAAATATTCAAAATAATATTAACTTTTCTGGAACTGCATCACTTTTTTCTGTTTCTAAAGTTAATATTTGTTCTTCCAATAAGTGTATTTCTTCTCTATATTGATTTTCTCTTTCCCTAAGATTTTCAATACAGAGGCTTGCTTTCATTAAATCCTATATAAGAAATGATATTATTATTATTAATTAATATTATTAGTTAAAGTATTAAAATGATGTATGAAAACTAAATTAATTGAAAAAATATTTGTATGCATTCTAAGAAATCATGGAAAGATTTCTACATTAAGAAAAGATAAAATGAAATACAAACATGATTTCATTTATAGGATTATATGAAAATAAATGAATAAGCATATTAAAATCAGTTATTATGAGATAAAATTATGAAATATTTTTACTAATGGAAGCACAATACGAAATATGTCAATAACTATATGAAATATGTTAATAACTATGAATATGAAACATGCTACTTCTCAAAATTCTTAAATTACATAAGACATTATAATTTATTTTTAAAATTGGAATGTTGCTTTGAAGAACACAACAAGATTACAGTCATAATGTGTGAAGATTTACTTAAATTATAAGAAATTACTTACAAATTTTAAGATATTAATAAGCATAATTTAATTTTTAAACTTTAAAGCTAATTTTTTATAAAATATGTCAATCTTTTTTTATTTTTTATGTATTATTTATTTTTATTTATTATTATAAAATTTTACTTAAATTTTAAAAATGTAAGTGAAAATTTGAAAATAAATTTGATTTGATTTCTAAATGAATCAAAAAGATTACTCAAGAAATTTATTCTCATATTTTATGGGTCTTTTACATTCAATTGTACATTTTGCTGTAGCACAGAAATTCAGAAATTTATAAAATAACATTAGAAATTCATAAAATAAAAAATTAGCTATTAGATCTTAAAACTAATACCTTTCTTTACCAAACTGCTCAATATCTTTAAATAAAGTACAATTAGCAAAAAAATAGTTTTAGCATGAATAACATAAAAAAAAATCACACACAAAATAAAATTCATATTTAAAAGCAATTCTTACTTTCATTTTATTTACGAGAAATCAAGCAAAGTATCATTAATTTTTTTTTAATCAAAACTACATTTTGAAAAACACATTCCTTCTGTGTAAAAAAATTGTATTGTATTTTTTTTATGTGCTTCAGTCTAGTTAGCCATTTATTTACCTACTTGTATTGCAGTCAGTTGTAGCACTATATGGTTTTCTGCTTGCTTGATATCTAAAAAATCTTTTTTCATTCACATGCATTATGATCTCCGATTCTTAAATAAATACAATTTGCTAACAAATTAAATCTGAATCCAATGCAGATTCAAAAGTTCTGAAATGTATTTTGGACAACAATAGATTTCTTTGTCAAAGATCATAGATGAGTAACTCATCTTTTCTCAAGTCATCAGATAAATTTTTTTAGCTTTGTATAAGTGATTTATTTAGTAAACTAGGCATGTAAAAATGACCTAAATTTCATTTTTCTTGTAACATAATTCCTAGCATACATTGACAAATGTATCTTGCTTAAAATGTCAATTCTATAAGGCAATTCCAGGCAAAGATTACTCTTTGCAAAAGTATCCTACAAAATTTGCACTATTACTTATACTCAAATGCATGTGTTATATGTCAAAAGTTAGATAAGGTAACAGAAAATTCCCACAAATTGCTATGAAAATTTGGTTATTTCAAAATTAGTAGTCCAGTTAGTTATCCTCAATCAAAAGGATTCATGTTTCTTCATTAAAAAGTTGATTCAAGTTTCTTAAATATTAAGTTAAAAAAATTATAAAAGAAAACAGAGGGATAGAAAAATAATGCAAATGAAAACTGCATTAAAGTGAGTTTGTACAAGAGATTTTTTTAAAAATTAAGTTTGTAAATGGGGATTTAAATCATTACATATATAGGACCTTGTTAGGGAACAGGAAATAGTTCTTAAAATAATGAGTGTTCATAGATTAGAGTTTTGTAAAAACAAGCATCTATTTTATAAATATATATAAATGAAACATTCATATATATATATATATATATATATATATATATATATATATATATATATATATATATATATATAATATTTCAAGCATACTACAATCAGCTGTGAGAGATTTGGAATAGTTTTTCTTTCAGCAGTAATTTTTTGCACACGAAGATTAATTATACTGAAACCAACAGTTTAAAGAGAATTCCCAAAGCACTATGAACACCCCAGCCCGAAATAAAAATCGAATTCAGTAACTATTGAACTAAATGCCAGAGCTCTAAGTACACTGCTACCAGCCATCAGAATACTCAGTTCTTATTGTGACTCAACTAAGCAACTGAAATACTTTGTGATATTAATCATGTTAAGAATTTATTTTATTAAATGAAATTATGGAATATAAAATACTCTAACATAGTTTTCTATCATTTCACTTTTTTGAGAATTTATTTTGTAATATTATACTAGATACCTGCTTTTATATTAAGCATATATCACTTATATATATTTGCAAACCTTATATATTAGGTGTGTATCACATACTTGTGATTTTTGGAAATACAAAATATGTTTTAGACAACTGAATACCAAATATGTTTAGGCAAATAGTCTTATAAATACTTTAAATTGCTGTCCACAAAAATGTAGATAAAATTGGAAGCACAATCTTCATCATGGTAAATAATTGGAGAAGAATGATTAGTTTTCTCATGCAATAATGTAATAATTTACAAACATTAATGAAATGTGCTGGAATCGTAAAAATATCATCCATATAAATTTTTTCAATATTACTAAGATTTAGATAATCATTAACAGTGATCATTTAGTCTTGATTTATTAAAGTGACATTGCATTTAGCTACATTCCAAGAGCAGGGGTAGGAGTACTGAAATTTTTTTTTCAGGACAATATTTTCAAGAAATATCAGGACATTTTTCAGGACATATGTCAATAATTAAGTAAAACCGATGCTACTTTTACATACTAATTTCTGTATTATAAAAATAACACATTTTAGAAAGGAGTATATTGTTTAATAAATCCTGATATTTTAATTTTTAATACAAAAATATGAAAAATGATACAGAAATTTAAACTTTTTATACTGAACATTTTCTAAAAATTAATAAGTTACATGATAAATGCTTTATATTACAGTAAATTTACAACTAATAATGTTCATTTTAAACTGGATGCATTAGCATTTAATTCCGGTAATTTTATACTGCTCTTTTTCAACTAATCATTCACAGATGCAGTCTCTGCATTAGCAGCAGATAGCATCATTTGTCCAACTTTCATATCCCTCATTACCATCACTAATAGCACATGCTATGTTTTATTTGCATCATCCGAAAGTTTTTGAGCTGCACGCTTATTATCAAGCAAATTTTTCTTTTCTTTCTTAAGTTCATTAATTTTTCAAACAAGTGCGATTTTTTAAACTTTTTTTCACAAGTACCTTTTATGTCTTCCTCCTTCTTTCTTTTCTTCTCTAATTGTGTTGCATCTTTTTATTTTCGCATGTATGATGCATATTCTGCATGAGATTTCTGAATCTAATGCATCATTTCTTTGGTATATTGAATGGAAAAAACAGAATTGCCACGCATTCCAATAACATCATGACAAATGAGTAAACTTTGAACTGTTAATTCCGATAAAGAAACTCTCTCCTTTGTCGCAACACAGAATTGTTAGTCGAAAAACCTCTTTTTGGTTGTGAATTTACTTTTAATAACGATAGACATGCTTTAATAACTCTAGAAAGAATAGGATATTTTATATAACTACCAGCATCTTTTATATTAAAAACTGCATTCCAATATTTACAGATATTTTGGTCATTATCATAATCATTCACAATCAAAGTCACATGTAAAGAATTCACTCTTCATTCATCTTAGAAAAGTCTGAAGAAGTTTTATTCACATGAGGAATATGTTGAATTAATCTGCTAAATGAGCTCCTGGACTCTTCTTTTTTCTATTATAAGGAGACAAACACTAGAAATCTTAGAGTAAAGGATTTGTTATAGAAAGTTTTTGAAGGAAGTTGCTATGCATCAATTTCTGACACTTTGTAGAAATGTTGTTTTGTCAGTAAGCTTTTTTCGTATTGCTATTGCGCCATGACCTATTTCAATCTTGTTTTTAAGTTTAATCAATTTTTTTCCTGAATCAACATTAATTTATAGCAACTTTACTTCATTTTTTCACAGATTTCTTCAGGATTTAAAAATTTAAACATAATACTGCGAACAAGTTCATTTAACTTACTGTACATCACATGTACTAAAGGTTCGACTTTTTGTATTAGAAATAAATATGGTTCAAAAGTTTTAAAAAAACTGAAACAAAATGCCGATATGCCAGTCTTAAGGTCCTTCAAATGTTTTATAATCTGAAGATGTCTATCAGAAAGAGGATATTTCGACTCTTTAGGTACTTTAACCATAAAATATTCTTTTAGAACATCATATTGCTCATAGATTCTCTCACAAACTGGATCAGTTTGTGTTCATAGTTAATCAACTTCTCTCAACATCATGGAAGAAACTAAGTCTAGATAAGGTTTTTTCCAGTATTCCTAACTGTAGGGAATGATAATCTTCCCTTCTTGCAGGAGATAGTTTGAAAAATTTATAAATATCTACAGCAAATCCATCAATAACACAATCAATTTTATCAATACTCTTACGTTGTGCTCCGTGGATTACTTGTAAGCAACATGTACACAAATCAATTAGTAATGGTAAACTTTGCTCTAACTCAATTCACTATTTATTTGCTTTAAAACAGACAAATTAATTCTTGATCCATCCATTGACAACTGCATTAATTTTTCTAAATTCAAACCATTATTTTCAATAAAATTTATACAATTTTTTTGGCTTTAGCATATTCCAAAAAATGTGGTTTGAGGTAACAAATGACATTTTTCCTTGTTTATCAGACCAATGAGATATAAATATCCAACTGTTTGTTTTGTAGTAATTTCATCGAAAATAAAAACAAAATATTAAGTGCCTAGTGCCAATATTCCGAAACAAAAGAGTTTTGAAATACAGATAGTGCAAAATTAATCATATATCTGACTTTTTTTGTCAAATAATTTGAAATTATTGGCTAGAGGAATCATCAAAAATTTCTCCGTAAATATTAGTTAAATCTTTCAAAGATGAAAAAGAGCAATTATTTTTTATTGCAACCAAAACTAAAATGGTTTCACCTTTAATGGTTTTCTTTGATATCATTTTGGGAAGCCATGATTTGTTATTCATTATCACAGTTGATGTCAAGAATTCAGATGAAGTTGATAGTAAATAGTGTTTAATTTTTGTACGAGCTCACAGCTTTTTTGTGTTTTAACCCATCTGCATGAGCAGACACTTGTCTAAAACCCATGTTTAAAACACTGAATTTGCTTTTGCATACAAAGCACTCAGCAGAATGAACATCAACACTTCGACACCATGTCTTAATTAGGCATTTATTCCCATCTTGCACTTCCAATCATTTATCGGTAAATTTCATTTTCCTTGGCATTTTTAAAAGAAAATTGTTTTCAAAAAATAAATTCTAAACTTGCTAAAAATGTTCGTCAAAACACCCATCAAAATCGTTCAAAATGGCACGATAAGCATTTCACGCATGCGCATAAAGGTAGGCTAATAATTCTCACAATTTCACCATTATAAATAGTTGTATAAGTGGTAAAAATAGAATCATTTGAATGTAACAGCAGAAAATAGAATTTAATGGTTAACTCAAACCTAAATTTTTTTGGTATCAGACATTCGTGACCAATGGCCGAAAATGAGGTGGAGACGAATGTTTGGCAACCCTATTTTCTGTTTAAAAAGAACAAAAAAGGGGAAAAGAATTTCTCTTTCTTTTTGCATAGAAAACAGTTGAAAGAAAAAATATATTCCACTAGAAGAAAAATTTACTACTGAAAAATAAAAAATTATTAATTAAAATTTAAACTGACAAAGCTATATAATAAAAAATTAAGGAATTCCAGGATTTATTTAGCAAAATAAGGACATTTCAGGACGTTTTTTAAAAAATCAGGAATTTAAGGAATATCAGGACAACTCCGAGTCCTGCAAGAGTGTGTAGCTTAGTGCTGTTAATTATACAATTATATTTTTAAAGATATGCATAAAACTTTCCATTCTTATTTTTTTATTTATAAAAATAAATTTCACATTTAATTTTTATTTCACATCTTTAATTTTATAAAAAAAAATAAATAAATAATTGAATATTATATCAGAAGATAATATAATACCACATTGTTATGCTGAACAATGATAAGCATATGAAAAGTATATTTGGACATGAGAGCACGTGTATTTATAATACATATATAATTCTTTTAATGTATATAGTACTGAATAAAAAATTTAGCACTTAAATTTATTATATGATGTTAAAAAATGCTTCTTTAATTTAATTATAATCACTTAATAGATCTTAAACTGTTTATAAGAGTGTTTTTTTTTTTTTCCTTTATTATATTCATTTCTTTCTTTATATTATAAACATATCTGTAAAAATGCCTTAAAAAGAAAAAATATTTAACAAGAATTAAAAGATGTTTCACTAGTAGTGAATTCTTCACTAAATGCAGATTTTCTTAAAATAAAAAATCACTAATTATTATGGTTAAGAACTAAAATGTTACATCTAAAAACAAATAATGAATTTAATATATCTTTATCATCTTATTCATAATAAATATTTTAATATATTAAAAAATATATTTTTATAATATATTAATGATATTTCAATACCATTTTCATATTTTCTTGTGCTTTTTCTTTCTCTATACATTTACTATTCATTTCCAACAGATTTGCTTCACTTATGGAAACTTTTGCTGTAAGTTCTTGTATTTGATGTAAAAGTCGCTTTTGAGACTCTGCAGCTTTTTCTAAAATTTCAACAACTTCATTGAATTCTTTTTCAAAGCTTTCAATAGCTTTATTTTTCCTCATTTCTGCAAGAACCTAAAAGTTATAAACTAAAATAAATTGTAGACAAGAATCATACATTATACTCTATTTTGAAATCATTATTTCATCATTAATTAATTAATTACAGGTAAGCATTAACAGGAAATATTTTGTTTCTATAAATTGCAGATGCAAAAACTTTTACTATGTATGAAAAAAAGTACATTCTGTTCACTATAAATTAACCCTAATGCCATAAACATCTATTAAAAATTTCAATAGTAAAATTATCAAAATATTTTAAATTGATTTTAAACTATATAAAAAAATATAAATTAGTTTCAGACAAGCATTAACAAGAAATATTTTGTTTTCATAAATTGCAGATGCAAAAACGTTTACTAGGAAAAAAAAATAGATATTGTTCATTATAAGTTAACCACAATGTCATTAACATCTATTAAAAATTTTAATATTAAAATTATTGAAAAATTAAAAAATTATTTTAAACTACATAGTTTATTAAAAAATATAAGCTTATTTAAAAAATGTTCACTTAATAATCAGTATATTATGTATATAAAAGTGAATACTTATTTTCAAATTAATTTTGTTAATGAAGTAAGGTTGAATAAATATTTAAATTTATCAAAATTTTAGTTTTTACAAAAACAAAGTAATTAAATAAAAAATATTTTTTTAATTAACACCATTTATTAAATACTCATTTTAATTAAGAAATATAAAAACAATACCTCACGTACAACCAATTTAACAAATTATCACTAATACCTCTCATACATATTGCAAACAATATTGACTAAATCTTTTAATTGAAATTTTAAAAAAAGTAAATATTACAGGAAGAAAAACTCTTATATTTAAGAAAATTTACTTAGTGTTTCAGTCATCAGAAATTACTAATATTTATTATGTTAAAATATTTTCAATTCCTTAATTTTCTATTAGCTTTTTTTATTAACTAAAATATTTTTTAAAAGCATAAAATATAGTTTAGTAGATGGACTACAATTTAAGAAATATTAAAACACAGTTGGAAAATTGAATAATCTTTAAAGTTTTTAATTTAATAGATAATTTTGTAAAGGCTGTTAAAAAGTAAATAAAAAACATGGTAAAAATTACATCAAGGAAAAATATTTTTTCATTAAAATATTTAAGTATTAACTTATTAAAATACAATTATTTGAAAGAAAATTATTAAAACATTCCAATGAACTAAAATTGCATTTTTTTAACGTCTATTTCTAGTAACATTGATACTGAATGCATATTATTTTACTATGATTAGTAACATATACACATATTCAGAATAATCTCATTGAAGAAAAAGTTTTAATAGATGGCGATGTCGCCAACTACTTGTATGATCTAAAACACTTTAGATGTTGATGTGATGGAGAGAAGTACTCTTACTCTTACGATGGAACTATAAGTTCCTTTAGATTTCTCGAATATAATTGATTATTTAGAATTTATGTTAATTGTCTATTGTGTGTGTACCATTTGAGTTTATTAAACTTGTTTCTGTTATAATATATGATCTTATTTACTTTCCTGAGTCATATTTTGAAGGGGCTCTTTTGATTTTAGATTTATTCAAATTATTTAGATTTTTTTTTCATCATAACAGGGATATCCATAGTGAATAAAAAATATTTATCCTTGACAAAAATTATGTTTATTATTTTAAGTCAAGTGGATATATATTCAATTAATTTAATGATTTCTTTTTATAAAATTTTTAATCAGTTTAGTGAAATTAAGTTTTATTAATGATTATACATATTTGGATATTTATTTATAATAAAATGACCCAAAGTCATTCTAAAGCATTTTAGTGTCCATTCCATATATTGCTAAATTGCCTTCAAGAAGGACTTTTTATAAATAGTGAGCCATATACACTTGTTACAAGGGAAAAGATCTAAAAAACTCCCAAGAACTGATTTCAATAGATATCCAGAAAGCAGAAGCACAACATCCACCTCCTGTTTTTCAGTACTGATTAGGATCAAACCATAAACCTTTTCCTTTAAAAAGCAGGTTTCTACCACAAAATAGTGGTGAGCCTATTATGCAATGAATTAATCTTAAAACATTTTTAGTTTAGATACTTCATTTAATTCTATAAAATTTTACTGTTATAAATCTTAATAAATGACAGAGCTCTATTTTATAGTTGACAGAGCTCTATTTTACTGCAGTTTTTACCACTTAGTCTTCATTAAAAAAATAAGTGATGAAATAAATTTATTTAATATTATCTAATGACTACAAATAAATAATTTTAAAATTTATTATTTTATCCTTCCTTATTTTCTAACAATATGTTATTTATTAATTAGAAAATTATTGAGCATTGCATTCTTACATTAATTACAAAATAGTTAGATAATTACTATATATTAAATTAAAACTTTTATAAAATTAATTTGTAAAAACTATTAATGAAAATATTTAAATCAATATGGAGGAATTTTAACATAATTTGGAGAACAAATAAAATATCTTTGACTAATTTTAATTATCCACATATTTTTGATAAAATAGCAAACAACTAACTTTTTTGTTAAATTAACAATTTTATGAAAATATTTAATCAAAATGATTGATAAAATCAATACGCATTTTCTTTCATAATAAGTTATAAGAAATTCAAAACACAAAAACCATGATTATTAACTAAAAAAAAATGTTTTAATATTATAAAATGATATTACAATATAAATACTGTATTTTTCTGTATATAATCAGTTGATTATGTGTCAAAAAGTTACGAATGTCATTGTGCGCACTATACGCCGCCGCGGATAATCTGATAAAAAAACATTCTCCATCAGGTAAGCTTATAAGAAAATTTTGAAAGAAATACTGTTTATGTTTCATAAAATAAATAACAAATGGTACCAAGAGACACCTGAATTATTTAAGCTAGAATCAGCTTTGTCTAATTACGTGCAAGAACGAATTCGGTTCCTCGTAAAGATATTATTGTTGCATTTCGCAATTTGTCTTGACGTGAGCTATTTCGTTTGAAAATATTTAAATTCTTATATTGTTATATGGAAGCGAAAACTTTTAAGTTACACAGCAGATTTTAAATTAAAACCTACAATGAAATCAAATAAAAAAATAGCGACAAACGTGTTAATGTGAAGTGAAAAACAAAGCACCTGAGGTATAAAAGAAAAATGTAGAAAATATGCACTTTGTAAATAATCCATTTCTTTTTCTTTAAATACTAACGAAGCATATATAT
>JAPDSC010142416.1:188125-205083 GCA_026290005.1 Latrodectus geometricus
TGTGTGTGTGTGTGTGTGTGTGTGTGTGTGTGTGTGTGTGTGTGTGTGTGTGTGTGTGTGTGTGTGTGTGTGTCCAATATCATTTTAAAAGTTATTAGAAGCTAAATATCCATAAGTTTTACAAGAAACTTCTTTAAATTATCGATCTCATGCTTTCATCTCAAGTTTATTGCCCTTTGCGATGAAGTGGATCCAGGCAGATCTTTTTCATAATAAATGTTTTTTTTTCTGTACAATTTATAATATTTTATATCATACTGTGCATTTTTTTATTTTATGTGACAACCATGTTATCAGCAGTACATATTTTAGACTATTCGCCTAAAATAATTGCCGCTGCGGATTATGTGACGCTTTTTTTTCCTTTTACTCGAAAATAAAAAGTCGTGCGGCTAATACGCCGCTGCGGATTATATACAAGAGAATACGATACTTTAATTTCTAGATAACTAAATAGCTTTTAATAATATATAAGTTTGAGAATATAATATGCATTAATAGTTGAAGATGAACTTTAGAAAGATAATTTGATACACCTTGATTTGCATGGTGACCGGGATAAATCGCCAAATTATATATATATATATATATATATATATATATATATCAACAGGATAAATTTAAAGGTCATGTAAAAACATTCAAATAAAAAATGTTAGATTAAATATGTAATATTCAAACTTTCAACGGAAATATTTGAAATATTCTGTGCATTTTGAATAATAATAACATTATTACCATATTTGTAACTTTTTTAAAAACAAAATATAACATTATACAAAATGCATTATATAAAACATAAAACATAACATAAAATATAACATAAAACAAAATGTATTATTATACACTTACAAATTAGATTGTCTGTAAATATTTGGAGTACTATTAAAAAATAACTATGCATTTCCATTATTTTCAACACTACAGCATTTTTCAGAAACTTGATAATATTACATGTTGTAATTAACATATATGTAACAAAAATGAGTTTTAAAATACCCTTTTTTACAGTTAATGTCTCATTTTAAATGAAAACTCTCAAGCCCTATTTCCTGCAAATGCATCTGAACAAAGCAAAAAAAGCAAGAGGTGAATATTCAACATTTGTGCATTGAACTAAATTTTTTTCCATCTGTATTTTTCCTCAGTATTAATAAATAACACTTTACTAGAATCATGCACTATATAATCTTATATTGCTTAACAAGGATGTGCTATAATATAATAAATTTTATAATACATATCTATATTGCTATAGGCTTGTGTGCTCTTAGGATTTTTAAAATATTGATTGCATTTAACATATTTCAGATACAAGAGATTTCAGAAAATGTTCAAGTATCTGTCATACATCACATATATAATCAAAACAAGGGCGCAGCATTAAATATCTGGGAAAAAACTTATATCTATCTTTTTCAAAAATATACCCGACTCCATGTTGTGATTCAATATTAAAATTTAAATCAAAATATTAACTTTATCAAATTTTTATTATTTTAAGTAAGATCTTTCCAATATATTTCAGTTATATGCCAATTTTAAATAATACAATTATAAAATAAGCTTATAATTTTTTTTATATCATTCAAATATCTTTAATTACTTAAAATTATTTGAAATTTAGCAAAAGCTTATTGTAAAACAATTCTTTGAAATTGATTCAATCAAATGTTATGAATTCTTTAATATTTTTTATATTTATGATAGAGTATATTTTCATATTACAAATAAATGTCAACAAATTTTGTAAGATTTTTAAAATATTACCTGCTGAAATTTTGAGGATACAGTTACCAAATTTTTCAATAAAGTCTTCATTGATACCCTTAGTGATGAAAAATAAGTTCATTCAATTCGAAAATAAGCAATGTCTTTCTGAAATTAAAAAATCATAAATTAGAAACACATGTAAGCAACTTTTCTGTGACACAGGAAAATGTTAGACATGTTTTTACTTGGCAATATAAATATTTAATATTTTTATGTACTATGCTAGTGGCCATTTTCGTACAAAAATATGTTATCAAATGCTGCAGATTCTAATCTTTTTTTTTTTAACGTGTGAAGGCAAAATAGAGCAATTAATTTATAGCTTCACTGAAACAAACTGATAAAAAGCTTATTTTTAATTTATTTGACACTAAATTGCAACATTTATGGAAATGGTTGAAGAGCTAATTTAGATACCAAATTTTATATTTCTTTTTAAAATTAATCAAAATCATACAGGCAATTCTAAATTTCATGACTTGGATGAAAAATAAAGTATGAAGTCATTGGTCTCAGTCTGAAATGTTGCAAACTATTTAATGTTGATTACTATGAGAATTACTTAAATTAATGAATAGAAAATATAAAATTTGAGGAGAATACAGCATATATTTAAAACAGAAAAAGAATAATTTTAGTTTTAAATCCTATCAATATGTCATTAATTAACTTTTAAAAATAAAGATATTACTTTTTACAGATAAATATAAATACATTTTTACAAACAGAAGAAAAATATATGCTTTCTTAAACAGAATATGATGCATTAAATCCAGTAAAAAACTCAGATTGAAATGAGTGCAAACTAAGCAAGAAAAGAAAGTCATCAAAAACTTGAGAAAATAATTATTCATAAATGTACCAGAACAAACTTATATGAACATAATTTTTAATAAAATTCAAAAACAGAAAAAAATTACAAAATAATTTATTAAAAAATTATTTTTATTCATGAACATTAATGTAACACAATATCATCAAAAAGCTTACAATAAATTTTATGGAAAAACAAAAAGTCTCTAACTCAATAGGTAAGAAAAAGTCCATTTAGCTGTTTTCAACAATGTGAAAGATAGACAGAATTTAGTTTTTCAACAATGAGAGATTAGGCAAAAGTTAATAAAAAGGGAAAAGACAATATTTTTTATAAAAAAAATTTCATGTAAATAGTTTGTGGGTAGCAGTCATTTTTATTACTATAAGCAAATCTCTCTCAAAATCTTATTTCATATTTTTAATATGGTGAGAGGGTTATAACAGATTGCACAAGTGACATATATTTGGCACATAAATCTTACATTAGGTTCTTGGTAGGGTTCTCCATGGTGTAAAGGCTTTGCTTACTTACCTAGCAAATGCAGAAAGATACAACACAAATTAAGGCATTAATACTGCGCTGATGGACGAATGGTCTGCTATTACTACTCACCAAAATATCTAAAGACAGAAATTGATGTCTAAGCTCTCTTAGATTATTGAATAATAATGTTTGAGAATTTGAGTGGGAATTTTGGGGATTAATGTTGAATTATTTAAGTTTCCAATTCAAGTTCCCAAGAAACAATTAAAGAATTTCCACATTGGACTTCTCTACTTCTAATTGTGGCATAAGCAAATGGGACTTTTCAAAATTCAAAATTTATGATAAAAATAAATGAGCTATGTCCTTTAAGCCTTTTAACTTACAGTTATTCCTGTGGTTAATCAGATATCGTTTCTTGAGATAGTGTTTGACAAAAAGTTGGCTTTCCTACCACATACCTTAGATTTGTATAAGTGTGAAAGGTCGCTGAATGTTCTCAAAGTATTCTCTCATACCTCTTGGGTGAGGATATTATTTACTAACTTTCTTTAAAGTAGGATTCAAATTTATTACCTTGATTCTTTGTAAAATTTTCAGATTATGTAGACTTAAAACATATTATTGTTGCTGGGAAACAAAAGTATAATTTTTATTCCTAAAACAGAAAAAAATTATCATGAAACCAAATCTTTTAGAACTGTCAATTTAACATCCTTTTCAAAAGAAGTAATAGAAAATCTATAGAACAGGTCTTTTTCAAGGGCAAACCACTTTTTAATTTTCAATATGCTTATCAACCAAATAAATCCACACAAAAATAATGTGATCTATAACATATTCCTTCATCATAAAATGTATTTTAATAATAAGGCTAAACAAATTGCTTTAGAAGTTTTCTTGGATATTGGAGATGTTTGAATTCAAATCATCCAACTATTTCTAAGTTATAAAAGAAATTAATGACATTATCTGTTTCTGGATAAAATATAAAAATTTATTTTATAATTAAAACAAATTTTTAAAAATTTTTAAATTTAAAACAGGCACATTTCAGTTAACAGCCTCTTCTTTAGAAAAAATAATAATTCAAACCTAAGACAAATTAGAGATGCTGAATGAGAGGTTCTTTCAACAATCTTAAGGTGTTGTGTGTAGATGCCTTTCTGAAAAAAACAAATATTAGCCAAAACAAATATAATTATTACTGACTAGGCAAATACTCTAGCTTTTCATCAGAGGCAAGTTTGGCAAAATGGTCTCTAGCATTGATTTATAGCAAATAGCTCTTAAATGGGTTGAGACTTGGAGCAACAATGAAGGTTTTTTTTATATAAAACTGAAAGAAATCACTATGGTTGACTTTGCAAACAAAAAAAAAAAAATCCTATTTGCCGCATCAACTTTTTTGGTTAAAAATTAATTTGCTTCAAAGAATAGAACTTCTTAAATCCTTTTTGATTCAAACTTAGGTTAGAAAAGACATTTAACTTTTGCACTGAAAAAGCAAAAAATAAATAAATAAAAAAAAAAAAACTTTCTAAAGATATAGAAATGTATTGGAAACAACTTAAGGCTTCAATTTCAAAGCTACATCATGATCATTTGATTGATTATTATTTATAACTCAGTGGTTTAATTCATTTAAATGTAACATTGTACATTAATTTAAGCAAAATAAAAGTACTTTTAAAAATAAATTTTACTTCATGGCTTATATTTACTTAATTGCAAGAATATATATATATATATATATATATTGTAACCAAATAGATTAATTTATTTTTTATATAAAAGATTTATAAGCTTTCTGCAAAATTCTTATTGGATAGCTTTTCAAATTAAAAAAATTTCAATAAACATCATATATTGAATATTAAATTCAATGTAGCATACATTTATAAGGCAAATAGTAATAATTAACATAAACTAATAAATTTAAAAAACTTAAACTTAAATCTCAAATCAATGTAAGAGAAATTTTTAAAGTCAAAGAAAAACTATACATAAGAAAGTAAAACTACAAAAATTCTCATGAGAAAAGTTATGAATGAAACAGTATTTACTTAGTCATTAATAATTTTGCTATACAAAAAAAATGATTTAGCTACTTTTATCGAATTCATGACATTCTTGAAAATAAAGACTAGCATATAAAGTTTATTATTCCTTTGGTATTGATATATAGTTTAATATTTCCATGATCAGATATATACATATTCTCAGTGTTTACTCCAATAACAAACTCAAATAAAATACAAAACAACCTCATCAGTTACATGAAAATGTACATGCAATTCTCATTGAATCTTTAACTTACTTTTAGAATATTCAGATAACAGGCTATACTCCTTTATAATACAATAAATAAAATTTGAGCTATTAATAGAAATCATTTTAAAAAATGAAAAAATTCTACAAATTATGTCTACACTCAACAGTTTTGCCTAATAATTCTTTAAGGAAAATGCTCGTTGATGTTTGGTTTTTTTCAGGGAACTATTCATGAAAAAATATATTTACTACATTATTATAAGATATTGTGTAAATTATTGCAGCTATTTCATATAATACAATTAGATGAACTATAAAAGTTAATTTTAGGAAAAGTTATAATAGATTTTATAGTGAGATTTTTCACTAAAATTCACATTTTTTTAGAAGAAATGAGTAATTAATTATATTATTTTGTACAGATAAAGAATTCACTATTATTATAATCATTTCCTTTTTTTAAAAAAAAAAAAAAAGCTTTGTTGGGTTTTATTCTATATGCAACATGGTGGATTTAACTACATTAATGATGTTTAGTTGATAGATTCTTTAGTGATGTCATGGTATGTTTATGCATTTGAAATTCTAAAGTTACCATTTTCTTTGATTCTGCTTTTGTCAGTTCTTGATGACAATCATATAAAGGTTATTTTGTTAATGGCAAGAATTCAGAGGTAAGCATCAATGCCTTATTTGACTCTTCTCAAAATTTTTTAATTTACATATTATGCATACTAATATTTCATCCATTTTTGTTCTTGAAGTAACTGGCAGTCTTTTATAGCTAATCAAATTAGTAATCAGATTCTACAACATTTCAGTGACTTTTTTTCATGCCAAATGCCATTGAATCCCCCAAGCATACATAAATTAGATAGTAATAAGAATTTAGAGAAGTATGATCTTATATAGATTTTATTTGCAAATTCATATATTAAAGATTATAATATCAAAACCAATTTGCTTCCTATATATAATATATGAAACAATTATTTAACCTTTATTAACTGACTAAAAAAATTCACATGTACATTTTATTTAGAAAGTAAAAAAATATATAAATAGAAATATGGGGTAAAATGTCAAATCAAGACAATTTACCGTTATTAATTTGTGAAAACCTTGGATTTATTGATGAAAACCAATGAATTCAACATTGAGCCACAATCCAAGCCACGAACTTTAAACTTTAGCTAAAATTTTTCTTCGTTGCTATAGTAACAAGTTCAATGGTTACAGTTTAATGTTTCAAGTTCAATGGACAAGTTCAATGATTACATTGAATTGTTTGTTTTGAAAAGAATCTAGACACTAGCTCATACTCTTATAAACATAAGCAGAAATGTAATCTATTTCTGCACAACATTTTTCAGATTTCCATTTTTTTAAAAGAGCTGTTGATATGGATTTAATGAACAATAATGAAAGTGTTATAAATTTAATTGATCTGCTATATTAATATAGTATTACATTAATATAGTAAGCCCCTATTACATTATTATAGTATTGTTATTTTTAACTGATTATGGTGTTGTATAAATTCTCCAGCTTAAGCGTTAACTACGTCACCTGACTATTTTTTAAATTACAAATGGCTGGCTTCGTCTGTCGCTTACACTCACTGCTGAAAACTGAAACTTTAAGGTGTAAACATATATAGTGAGCTCTCTACGATGATGCAATGAAGTATATGTCCGAGCAAGAAAAATGACATCTCGAAAAGCATTAATGAAAATTAATCTTCAAAACAAGAATGATGTATTTCTCTTTTCAGAATATTTATCAGAGAAAAAATTAATTTTGAAGATCTTGGATATAAAACAAAATAAATCTTTCACCGGACAAGTTTCCGATATCGAATTAAGAGCACAAGCCGCTCGAATACGCCTGACTTACAAGGATTTTATTAACAAAATTATAAATGCTTTTTTTGATTCTGTAGAGGAATGTAATTTTATGTATAGTTTAGATGAAGAAAATGGCGTTTACATATTTAAGTGGAAAAGTATAGATCATGAAGAAACTATCATTAATTTGGGTAATGTACCAATGACACAACAAGATTATGTGTTAACATTTACAGATATATTACTTAACACTTCAAAAGAAATGCATGAATTGAATTTAAAAATCAAAATTTTAAACTCTGATTTAGATGAAAGTAAAAGTCAAACAAAAAAAGCCTGCGATCAACTTAATGAAGCAATTACAGTTAAGAGAAATCAAGAAATAGAAATGTTTACCAAATTTTCATTAGTTTTAAATGAAAAAAAGAAAAGAATAAGAGAAATAAGTTGTAATGGCAACTTCAGTGGTTTATCTAGGACAAAAACACTTTATAGATCAATAAAACCAATGCCACAAAAATCAAAACCCCATGTATTGAGTTCATCAGAAGATGAAGATGCTGTACTAAGTAAACCTGGAACTTCTACCAAAAGAAATTCATTATTTTTTGATGATTCTGAAAGCGAACCTGTGATGCCTGTAAAAACAAGCAAAATACGTAATAGAAAACAAATGGTAAAGACAGAATGTTCATCTCCTGACCAAATAAATATGTCTTTTAACCCAAAATCAATTCCTTTAACAGATAGTGATAGTGATGAATTTCTTATAAATGAGTTGTGATGTTATTATTTTTTTATGATTTTAGTATATTTAATTCAAAAAAACATGTTTAAATATTTATTGCTTTTAATGTACTACTACTACTGCTTATATGACTTGTAGAAATTATATTTTAATTCATTATTATGATGAAATTGTATTTTGTGTGCATGATTATATTTGTCTTATTTTGAGTGTTATGCATGTAAAATTTAATTTATCACGACTACAATCAATAATTTTAGCATTTTTTAAACTTCTTGTTTTATCTATAATTTTTTTTAAATATTTATATGGGCTGTTCGTCTATCAATGTATTTAATTAATGAAATTTGATTGCTAATATTATATATCTTTAAGCATAACCCTGATAAATTTTTATAAATTATAAACATTAATGAATTGTGCAAATAGCTTGCAATAATGTTTTTAAAAAAATATTATATATTACATAAGAAATAGTTTTAAATAAACATGTGTTAGTGTTTATTTAAAATTATCTTATTTATATTTGCTATAAATATTGCAAACATATAGTCTAGAATGTGTTTTTATAGGAAATTTTCTACTTATAATGTATTCTATTGTCTTCAATTTTCTATTTTTTAAAAAGTTATTTTATCAAAATGTAATATTTTTAATGCTTGAAAGTTGGTGAAATTATCAACAATTTAATTTTTTGCTTAATGTATAATTTAATAATATTGATTATTTATAATTAATATGTGGATTTAAATCACTTCAAAATAATATAGTTATAGAAATGAACTATTCTAAATTGTACTAAAATTAAGCCTAAGTATTTCTTATTAGAATGCTTAGTTCTTTGCACCAGTGTAGGGAATAAAGTTATTATAGGATCTAAAACAAAATATAAATTGTAAACATCACATTTTAAAATCTTATATGTTTTGCAAAAATTGTTGAAAATATTAAAATAGTTCTGCCTGCAAAGTAAATTTTGCTGATTTCCAAAGTTTTATAATCAAAGTTCATCAAAAATAATTACTTTTTCATTAATCTGCATTCTGTGTATGCAAATTGTTAATCTATATTCTTGTCAAAAATGTGTCAACTCACTAAATTTTGTATTGGCAAAATGGAATTATATTAAATATTCTTATTTAACTTCAATGTAAAGGTATAAAGAGGTTTTTCTTAATATTAAAAATATCAGATCAAAACATTTGTGATGAGAATTTTCATAAATGTTAATTTAAAACATTAATAAATTTATCTTTTTAAATATAGAATAAAGTATAAATGATTTTTAAATTATTTGTTTCATAAAATAAATATTTTAATTGTAAAATTGCTTTTGTTGTGAATATTCTCTTTTCTTGACATACAAAGCATTATTAACTTCTGATAAATCATATTAAATATACATTAAATACTTTATTGTTTAAAAAATATGTGTTAAAATAAAAAAATTTCCTTATCTGAAAAAGGAAAAATATCATTCATTAACTTAATACACTTGCTTTGATCCATTCATTTTATAAATAAACTTTTTTAAGTAATACCATTAATTTGATATCCAAACTGACTAATTCACTCCTGTTACACATTTAATGTACTTGGATGAATTTTTTGTATGAAAACTTTGAATCAAAAATTCATTATAATTTTAAGCACTATGCTTACTGCTATATATTTTATAGAATATTATTTGTATTAGTGGCAGTCATATACACTAATTGTCACTAACCAACTGTGGATGAAAGTAAAATTTAATATTTGAATTATTTATTTACTTAAATTCTAATCTGAATGAGTTTTAAATTGAAAGTTTGAGTTAATTGAATTATATGAATTTTATTTTGAACAAGTTGAAACCATAAAATTGTAATTTTTCAGTGATATTAATAATATTTATTGATCATCATGCATTAACAATACATCTGATTAGGTAGCCATATTTATTTTTGTATGCATTATAAAATCTTTTTGTTTATTATATATTTATAATTATATTTTATATATGCATAAATTCAAATGTATTTTAACTTTTTCATACAGTCAATTGTTGTATTCTTGCAGTAAAACATTTATTATCAGTTAGAAACAAACAATTCTGTTTATAATTCAGATTAATTAAAGAAAACATGTTTTTAACAATATACCATTACTTGGTTAAATAAAAACAAATTACAGTGCAAAGTGATTTCATCCACAAAATTCATTTAGTACTACTGGTCGTCAGTTAATGCTTGTCAGTCATACAAATATCAGTATTAAAAACTTAAGGTTTTTAAGAGATGTCTATTTCTTTGATAAACGAACTTATTGTGTTAAATTATTGTTAAAATTGTTACTTATATTGATTTAATTTTATTGATATGACTGCTGTACTTCAGGAATTTTTAAAGCTAAAGCTATTGTTAAAATTAAAAAATATATAGAGAAAAATTAATACTATTTCTGTTGATTTATTGTGCAGTTATTTTATCAGATTTATTTTTATTTTAGTGTATTTTATTTTTAAAATATATTAAAATAAATTGTATAAAATTCAATTTTTGTTATTACCTCATTATACATTAAAAAAGTTATTCTGTAACGTAAAAAGTAATTTTTGATATTGACGAGAAAAATTGAAGGTGTGGGTAACTATGCTCCATTAAAGATAACATTTCACGAAATTTTTACATATGATAATTGGTGCTTAGAATAAATTCTAGTTTTGCTACCAGAATAAATATAAAATATTTTATCCTTTTAAATAAAGTTTTTATCAGTACATTTAGATTAATTTCTTTTTTCCCCTTCCAATTTTGTTATTTGACACATTAGAAGACTGCTTAGTTTGATATGTGTTGAAATTGGAATTGACTGTATGATACCATTGCTTTGGTATTATAGTTTCCTTAAAATGAAACATTAATGTGCAGTAAACTATTAAAAAAAACTACTGGTTTTGTCATCATGTCTATATAAAAAACATAGAAAACTTCATAAAGAACCATTAATTTTAACCAAAAAACATTGCAAATATGTGTATTTCCCCCCCCCCTTAAATATCTGAATAAGTAGTATCAATCTAAGAATGGATTCTCAAGAAATTATGAATAATCATTAGGAGGAAAGATTTTCAAAATATTTTCAAGACTTCCTAATAAGTCTGGCTTTTAGAATAAATATTATAAAATTAAATTATCATTTTATGCAGTCATTTATTGTAAATTAGAATCAATTTAGATCCATCAAATTTTAAATTTATAAGATATACTTTTTAATTTAATAAAGATTTTAACTTAAACATTTTGTATTTATTTATAGATTATGACTCAAGCTAAGAAAACTGTTACTATGACGTAAATTCATTATTTTAAATTAAGTGTCTCTTTAAAGTTTTTATATTTCTACTAGTTAAATTAATTATTTCATAAAAATTCAGTTTTAAAAGTAATTATGTAAATTATTGTAAGAATCCCATTTGCGTTGCAAATATAAATTGCTTATGAAAATAAAATGTTATAAAATAATGAATATAGATTAAAATTCATCAGAGTAGAAACATGATATTTGTTATAAAGATAACCATTTCATTGAACATAAAACTTTAAAGCTTCAGTATTAACTAATTTTAATTAGATATTTAGATGAAAAGTGACAAAAATAATTTGAATAATCAAAAATTTAAAATACAAAACGTAAAAAAAAAATTTAGTTATAATGTTTATATATAGTGTCATATGCACACACACACACACACACATATATATATATATATATATATATATATATGCTACTGTTGATAAACTACATAGCAGTGGAAAAGCAAAACTTAAAATTCATGCACTAAAAGTGATGATTAGAATTAATCTCACACATAAATGTCAAATGATCTAATTGATGATAATTTAAGACTTTAAAATTATTTTTTTCGAAATTTCAATATATTTTTGTTAAAATCTTAATTCTGCCGATTAAATTTTTCAAACAATCATATGCTAGTTCTTAACAGCTATAGTCACCAATTTCTGTCAAAAATGCAGAAAAGGGTGAAGGTCAGTCTATTCGGTCCAGGTACCTCGGAGAGAAGGCAAGGCTAGCCGAAATGTGTGTATTGTAAACTGAAATTGAAATATAAAATTTGTATTTTTAAAAATTGCATTAAATGAATCTTTGATTGCTATGTACTATTAAAAGCCAAAAAGTCGCCGCAAAATCAATAATTTAATTAAACTTAAAAAAAGCGTGTATAAGTAATGAATTCTGAACTGTTGACCCCGTATATTTTATTTTTCCTTAAGGGTTGATGCAATAGTAAAAAGATATTTTTTTTTTTTAGAAAATACTTTAAGAAATCAGGAAAAACAACTTTTATCATTGACAGAATTCCCTCAAACATTCATACAGAATTTAATTTTGATGTTTGTTCCATTTTAATTACTTTAAAAATTTTAAAGTTCGATTAAAAATAAAATTTGTCATGATTTTATTTTTAATAATTTGAAAAAATTATAGTAGTTGAATGCATTTATAGATTTTTAATATTTCATAAAATTAAGATTTTTTTTTTGTACTTTTAATATTAGAAGTAATTTAAAAATCTAAATTAAAACGATATTTTTTCTTTTAAAGTTTTAGTTTTTATTGCAAAATTAAGTATTTACCTATGAAAAATATTCTTCCCAACTGTTATACAATATTTCAAAATATTGTCTTAGAACAGTGTTTCTCAACCTTTTAGTATTCACGGCCCAATTTTCAATCATAATTTTCATCGTGCCCTCCCCACCGCATACAATAAAATATATACAATAATAATGTATTTTGAGTATTTTGGTGTTAAACCTACACTACAACCTTACTTTTAAACTTTACAAATTACCAAGAATACCGAAATTTATTGACATTTTGCACCACCGATCCTCAGCATTGAAAAAACAAGAATTCTATGCTTTTTTATTGCTCTTGCGTCCCGCCATGTCGGGCATTCTCACGATTTCGCAAGAAGTTTCGATTTGTCTGGTCAGCAAAAAATTAAGCTAGGAGCGTGCGCAGATGTGAACAAACGTTTTCTCATAGATGGAAGGAGAAAGTTCTATGACGCCAATTTCAATTCCAGACAATCTCATTCTAGTCGATCCTTCTATCGCTATTGAATCTATTCTGAATGTGTATATGATAAATATTTTCGTGTAATTGCAATTCACCGTATTAAATATTGACGGCAGCAGACTTATGCAGAATCATGGATAAATTTTTAAGCGGACGTAAGCGAGCATTAGACGATAGACAAGCATCAACAAGTACACAGATGAGCGTGGTTCCGAAAATAAAATCAAGAAAATATTCTCAAGAATACTTAAATTTTGGGTTCACTAGTACTGAAGTAAATGAAGAAGAAAGGCCCCTGTGTATCATTTGCTCAAAAATGTTGGCTGCAGACAGCATGAAACCTAATAAACTTAAACGACATTTAGAAACGCTTCATAGTGAGTACGTAAACAAACCCAGAGAATTCTTAGAATTAAAATTAAAATCATATGAAAAGCAAAAATCATTGTTTAAAAACTTTGTCTGTGAATGAAAAGCTTTAATTGCCTCTTACATAGTTTCATATAAAATAGCCAGATGTAAAAAGCCTCACACCATTGGTGAAGAGCTTATTTTGCCAGCCGCGATTAATATTGTAGAAATTATGTTTGGAGATAATTTTGCAAAACAAATGCAGTCTATACCTCTTTCAAATGATACTGTTGCCCGTCAAATTGCTGATATAGCTGAAGATGTAGAGTGTCAGCTTTGGTCGAAGTTGAGTTACAAATTGTTTTCAATACAACTCGAGAGGCAACAGATAGTAATAAAGATGCTCATTTCATCGCCTATGTTAGATTTTGTGATGATTTGTCAGTAGTAGAAGAATTACTTTTCTGCAAACCAATAGAACTCAAAGCAACAGCACTCGCTTTATTTGCTATCTTAAATGATTTTATGAACGAGGCAAACATAGAATAGAAATATTACGTCGGAATATGCACGGATGGTGCTCATTCTATGTCAGGAAGATTCCAAAGTATTCCAGCACTTGTGAAACAAAAATCGCCACAGTTCGTCTGGACACATTGCATGATCCACAGAGAAGTTTTGGCTTCCAAAGAAATGAGTCCTAATTTGAATATTGTGTTAACTACGGTTGTAACCGTAGTAAATTATATAAAAATGAGACCCCTGAAATTAAGAATCTTTTCCGCACTTTGTAAAGACATGGGTGCAGTACATTCAGCGTTACTATTTTATTGCGGGGCAATATGGTTATCACGAGGGAAATTTTTTCAACGTGTTTATGAATTAAGAGAAGAAACCGGTCTGTTTTTCCTACAAGAGGAAAACAGACCGGTAGCTGAGAATTTTCGCGATAGTTTATTTGTGTTGAAATTGAGCTACATGGTCGACATATTCGAGAAATTAAATAACTCGAATCTTCAACTGCATGGAGCAAATACACATATATATTGATACGAGTGATAAAGTTAATGCTTTTTGTAGGAAATTGGAATTGTGGAGCAGAAATTTAAAGCAAGAAAACTTAACAATGTTTGCAAATTTGAATGATTGTATTAAAACTTACAAGGCTGAAGAACAGCATGTAAAAGTTGTTTTTGTAACCATTGAAAATCATTTAGCAATGCTAGCAAAGAATTTTAAAAAGTAATTTCTTGCTGACGACAAACTGATATCAAGTTACAAGTGGGTGAGGGATCCATTTCAAAATACTCCCGAAGGACTCTCAATCGAAGAGAAAGAAACCTTCATAGACTTCACGGCAAGCGGAGAAACCAAAAGACAATTTAGTAATAAATCACTCTTTGAATTTTGGGCAGGAGTTGATGATAAGTTTTCTGCACTAAAAACAAGGGCATTTCGCATTCTACCACCATTTTCAACATCTTACATTTGTGAAACTGGATTTTCTGCGGTGGCTTCTTTGAAGACAAAATATAGATCTCAGCTAAATATAGAAAAAGAACTGAGAATGTCTATTTCTAATATTAAACCCTTCTTCGAAAAACTTTGCTCTGAAAGACAGGCCCAAGGAAGTCATTAATAATTATTAAATTTGTTTTTAATTTAGTAAGTTGTTTTAATTTAATAAGTTAATTATTAAATATGTCGAAATGTATTTTGTTTTGCATGTGTGTGTGTGTTCTTTCCTTTCAGTCACTTAATCAATTTTTTAAAATAACATTTTCTCTTGGATATGCTCGCGCCCCCCCATTAGTGTGGTGGCGCCCCCTAGGGGGGCGCGCCCCACAGGTTGAGAATCACTGTCTTAGAAAATAACTTCTAAAAATTATGAGGAAAATATTTAAATTAAAGATGAAAATTTCATGAAATGCTTTTCATAATTCTGATATATTAATAATTAAAAAAAAAGCAAAGATATTCTAAGCATATCCAGTTAAATTCAATTTGAATGTCTCCTGGATATCGTGATTTATTTGATATGGATATCAGAACATCCCGTAGATATTTTTTTGGATAAAGGGATATCCAAAATATCAAAGAGATATCCATCAGCTGTCACAATTTCCAAATATCCACAGGATATCCCTTTACTGCAACCCTTTGGATAACTGGTGGATATACCGTAGATATTCGGATACCGTGTGGGTATTTAAAAGATAAAGCGATGTCCAGATAAATACCTGAGATATCTCTAGGTTGTTATATGAAATATCTTGGCTGTTTGGAGTTATAGGAAGGAGCAACTTTTCTGTAACATTCTTGTTTAATCGTTAAATTAATAATGATCTGCAACTGTAGACGATGTTCCCCCAAGCCATTTTATAACGTAATAGTAACGAAGCTTCTGAACTGCGATTTCCATTGTCCCTGTCACAAGGTCACAGATAGACTCGTATCCAATGGTTGTCATTGCTTAAATAAACTAATTAAAGAATTTAATAAAAAACTACTTAAATAAGTTATTAAAAAAATATCAGAAAACTTTATCACATACTACCCGAAGTACGCATTATTCTGAATTGACATCATTGCAAATAGAAGTTTCTAATGATCTTGATCATAAGACAGAACGAATTTCAAGCATGTAATCTTTGATATGATAACCGATAAATATAGTGACCTTGATATGAGAGCTTCAAAATTTTCACCCCAAATCTCGATAAAAGACCCCAGTAGCAGTGGCTCAATGAGGGTCTTACCATATCAATAGGTTATGTAATGGTGTCTTATAACGGGATATCTTATAATGATGACGCTATATATAGTGCTATCATTATGGTGGATGACGATAAAATCTAGGCTGAGCCATTAAAATCATGAAAAAATGTGATCATTATCAATCCAATATTGGCACGACAGTTCGTAGCCTGTTGTTGGCCTTCTTCAGAAGTGTTTCGCATTCCACTCGATTCATACTACTGGATATCCAGTTTCTTAAGAAACTGGAGCTGCTCAATCAAAATGAAAAGTATTCTAATTAGAATGTTTTTCATTTAAAATATAATTTTTGATAATAAATAAAAAATAATAATGAATAGTCTTTAAATTTAAATTTTTCATTGGTGTCATTTTATCTTTATATTACCTTATTCATAAAAAATAAAGTGATGTGATGCTGATCTTTTAAAATTTATCTTATTCCGTTTGGTACAAACCTATAAAATTTGTAATAGAATAGTAATGAATAATTTATTTTAGAGGTAGTCTTTTTACAACTATACAATGACACTTGAGTCAGTGCTCTAACAAAATATAGATCCTTTGATTTTTGGATATTAAAGAAATATGCAACACAGTGCCTTGTTGTTTTTCGGTTTGTAGAAGTCTTCAACCTCACTAACAAAATATTAATTAAAAGTAATTGTATAATTGTTAAGTTATCGATGACTTTCCGTTTTACTGTAATTGTAATAATTCTTAAAAAATTATTTCGTAAAAAATTTAGTTTTTAGAATATATTTTATTTCATATGAAATTAAATCTATTTTATGTATAAAATAGATTTAATTATACATATAAT